>JASCZW010003463.1:0-110936 GCA_034211315.2 Aedes japonicus
AGTCCCTATCACTTCGAAGTTTTCTGAGCACAAACCTCAAATACTATCAGGACTTCAGACGTGAAATTTTCAAGAATCGTTTGCTCGACTGGAGCATGCATTGGTTAGCAATTTCAGCGTTGTTTGTTTTGTTTGTAATTTTTAGTCTCAAAAATCGTTAAGGGATAATTAAGCTAACCTATAAATCATATGGAAAAAGGATTCCCTCCAGTTTCACCTTAAATTCTCAGTCTGGACGGTGGGATTTTTCGAGTTGGAAATTTTCTTGATTTCTATGGGCATAGAGTATCGTTGCTTTTGCAAGATAATATACAAACATTGGCGTTGGAATCGCAAGCTTTCTATTTATTTCTGTTGCATAGTATTTACAAAAAAATGGTTGAGAGCTCTGAGGTGTTTACATTTCGCGTGTAGTTTAATAAGTTACTTCTATTTAGTTTGTAGGACTACAAAAGTTTCCGTTTAATGGGATTCGATACAATCCTGTATACTAATGCAGACGAAGGTTTGATCGAAAGTAGAAATAAACATGATAGTCATTCGTAAATGACACCTCGAAGAAAACCGTTGAAAGTGCAATTCACTGACAAACAAAATTCGATGACATTTGGAAAGTATATTTTTGATTCCACACTCAAATGAACTGATCATCATGTATCTCTATGACACAATGAGCCGTATGAATAAAACATAGTTATCCACAATATACTAATTTTTTGTAGTATTTACTTCTTTCGTAGTAAAACGGTATGAACAAAAACAGCTTTATTTTTCTAAAAAAATTTCCTCCCGTGGGTCAAATTTTCCATCTTGTCGAGGTGAGAGGGCTCATGCTATAAACATGCATGTAAGACCAGGATCACAACTGGACCAGGATTTGACCAGTAGTGAAAGTATCACATATTCTAGTCATTTTTTCACTGCCACGTCGTAGAACGTTTATATAAAGGCACTAACATCAGGTGTGATACTGCCGGGTTATGCCGCAATTCACTCTTAGACTTTTTACTTTCAATCTTAGGGAAACGACTAAAAGTACACTTTTCATTTTCGTGGCAACTTATGTTGTTGTTTATCGATTTGTTTTATAGAAGAATAACCAAAATACCTGCTTTGCTTATCGTATAATAACCCTAAAATTGTTCTATGATGAAAATCATAGTACGCTAAGAACTGCTGTTTTGGTTGATAAAACACTGAATTGCTATCCCATTACAGAATTCTTAAAACGGGACATTGTTGCGGTCATGGTTGAGGTGCCTACAACCAGAGGAAAAACTGAGGTCATAGTGGCTTCAGCCTATTTTCCAGGTTGCCTCCTCCTGAGATCGACTCATTTGTCAAGTACTGCAGAGCAAATAATAAGTCATTCATAATTGGCTGTGATGCCAACGCACATCATACCGTGTGGGGCAGTACGGATATCAACAGTCGAGGGGAGTGCTTATTGGAATATCTGTCATCAAATAATATAGACATATGCAATAAGGGAAATAAACCTACCTTTTCAAATGCTATCAGACAAGAAGTCTTGGATTTGACATTGTGCAATAGTGCAATTTATGAACGTATTTCAAAGTGGGAAGTCTCTGAGGAAACGTCATTGTCGGATCATAGACACATTGTGTTCGAATGGAGTGGAGGAAATCGGTCAACTACTACATTTCGAAATCCGAGAAAAACAAACCGGGATCAATATGCACAACACTTAAACTCGGAGTTATTTACAGAAGGTGGAAAGATTGATTCAGTTCAGAAATTGGAATCATTTTCCCAAAAGGTAAATGATACGATTTTAAATTCTTTCCATATTAGTTGTCCTATCAAGGAATCGTCCTCTAACAGGGATGTTCCGTGGTGGAACTCTAAGTAGGAACGTCTGCGTAAAACATCTCGTAGGTTGTTTAATAAAGCGAAAAGAACCTCAGATTGGACCCCCTATAGGAGTGCCCTTACTGAGTACAATAAAGAAATAAGAAAATCTAAAAGAAGATCCTGGGTTCTAACGTGTGAAAACATAAGCAATAGTCCGGAAGTCGCAAGACTTCAGAGGGCTCTTGCAAAGGATCATACGATTGAACTTGGGAATCTGAAAAATGAGGATGGAGTTTTTACAAAAACTCCTAGTGAAACGTTAAAGCTGATTATGGAAACACATTTTCCTGGATCAGTTTTGTGTGTAGATCCAATCAGAGATGGATCACTTGAAGGTGAAAAAAGTTCTACAAGGACATCTCAAATGCCTGTTGGAGCGAAAATTGCTGCAAATGACTTGGCTGATAAAATCTTTAAGAAAGCCAGGGTAGAAAATGCGTTGAGATCTTTTCAGCCTTACAAATCTGCAGGAATGGACGGGATATTGCCAGCATTACTTCAAGACGGCGAAGCAGTGTTGATCTCGCCATTAATTGAGATTTTTAAGGCAAGTTTAAGACTTAACCATATTCCAACTTCATGGACACAGGTAAAAGTTATCTTCATACCTAAAGTAGGAAGGCGAGACAAGACGCATCCTAAATCATACAGACCCATTAGTCTTTCATCAGTCCTATTAAAGACTATGGAAAAAGTGTTGAATTATTATATCAATTCAAATTACATGAACAAGCATCCACTATCTGAGTTCCAATTTGCTTACCAGTCTGGTAAGTCAACAGTTACGGCACTGCATAGTGTAGTTTCAATGGTAGAAAAAGCTCTATCGGTAAAAGAAATAGCACTTTGTTCTTTCTTAGATATTGAAGGAGCTTTCGACAACGCTTCCTATTCATCTATGGCTCATGCCATGAGGAAAAGGAACTTTGACATGAACATAATTAATTGGGTTCATACCATGCTCGCAAGAAGAGAAATCACTTCAGAGCTGGGAAATCCGTCTATTACAATACGGGCAACGAAAGGTTGTCCCCAAGAAGGAGTCCTCTCACCACTTATGTGGTCCTTAGTTGTAGACGAGCTTCTAAGAAGCTTAGAGGAAAAAGGTTTCGAGGTTGTAGGTTTTGCAGACGATATAGTCATTATAGTGAGGGGAAAATTTGACAACATTATTTCAGAAAGAATGCAATGGGCCCTAAAATTTACCCAGTCTTGGTGTATCAAGGAGGGCCTTAGCATTAATCCAGCAAAAGTAGTAATTGTACCTTTCACTAGGAGAAGGAAGTTTAGTCTAAAAGCGGTTCAGCTAGGAGGATTAAAGATCCATCTTAGTGAACAGGTTAAATACTTAGGAGTGACACTGGATGCCAAACTGAACTGGAATGCTCATCTTGAGTGTGTGATCGGTAAGGCAACCAGTGCTTTCTGGATTTGCTCAAAAACATTTGGCAGAAAATGGGGTCTAAGACCAAAAATGATAATGTGGATTTATACATCGATAATACGTCCAAAAGTATCGTATGCTTCACTTGTGTGGTGGCCAAAAATAAAAGAGGCTACTGCACAGAAAAAGCTTACAAAACTTCAACGGCTAGTGTCCATTGCTATAACGGGAGCAATGCGCAGCACTCCATCAAATGCGTTGAATGCAATTCTAAATCTGCTGCCTTTGCACGAATACGTGCAACTAGAAGCGGAAAAGACTATGCTTAGACTTAAACGGTTGAAAACTTTCATGTCTGGTGACTTAGTCTGTCACCTGAGCATTTTACAAAGCTTTCAAAATGGGCCAGTGATGTATATGAATGGAGACTGGATGAAATCTGTGGAAAACCATGACATCCCTTACAAGATGAAACGTCACTTATAGATTGGGAAGTCGGAGGTCCCACTGTTCGTCATGGCTCCATAAAATTCTTCACAGATGGCTCAAAAATTGGAACAAAAACGGGAGCAGGAATCTTCGGCCCTGGGGTAGAAATGTCAGTGGCAACGGTTTTCCAAGCGGAGATTTTTGCTATAATAAAATGTGTTAACGTTTGTCTGAAGAGAAAATATAGATATGCAAATATTTGTATTTTTACAGACAGCCAAGCGGCACTCAAAGCGTTAAGTAATTATAAATGTACATCCAAACTTGTCTGGGAATGCATTTTTCATTGCGAAAGGTGTGTCAAGAGAACTCGGTAAATTTATTCTGGGTTCCGGGACACTGTGGCATTGAAGGCAATGAAAGGGCAGACGACCTTGCTAAACAAGGTTCAAATGCACAGTTTATTGGCCCAGAACCATTCTGTGGTATATCATACTGTGCCATAAAAATGGAATTAAAATCTTGGGATGAGCAAAGGGTGATGACCAATTGGTTGGTCACCACAAAGTGTTCTCAAGCGAAAAGGTTTATAATTCCAAATGTTACAATTAGTAAGAAGCTTCTGGAGCTCAATAAGAGAGTTCTTTGTACCTATACTGGCCTAGTAACCGGACATTGCCCGAGTAGATATCATTTGAAAAACATTGGCCAGGTTCAGAATGATATCTGTCGTTTCTGTAACATGGAACGTGAAACATCGGAACATCTGCTTTTGTGATGCAGTTGTGATGCTTTGTACAAGAGCAGACTTAAATTTCTGTACAGTGGCTATATGCAACCTAAAGAAATTTGGACTGCAAATCCTGGGAAGGTGGTGGGTTTTATAAACTCAATTTTGCCTGACTGGGAGACGCGTCTTAGGCTGGTCCCTTGACAAATGGTGATCTAGCTTTTAGATGCGAATTAGAATAGTAAACAGGGGTATACCACAAAAGTTCAACTCAGTGGACGCAGTGGTTTTACGCCCCAACAAAAAAAAAAAAAAACCCTAAAATTTGAATTTCACTTTTTTCCAGAACGTTCTCCATTTTCTGCGGTGAAATGAACCGGTCCGTGCGGCTGTTAGCCACAGCATCGATGCTGAAAAGCTTTTCGTCGGAGAACAGGATTATCATTTTTTCCTTCTTCAACGAGGAAAGCAATCTCTCGGAACGAGTCACTCGTAGTTCCTTGACCCGGTCCGTAATCAGGTGGCGTTTCACTTTGGCTCTGGAAGATGCATGCAGGTCTTCTTTGATGATTCTCCTCATGGATTTCTCCGAAATATTGGCTTCTTTTGCAAGTTTTCTTATGGAACGCACCGGGTTGCGAGCAATTTTTGCACGGACCGATTTGATCACGTACGGCGTGCGTGCAAAGCGCGGACGCCCGCTTCCCGGCTTCCGCTGCTTAGAACCATCCTGCAGGGACTTTTTCATGCGGTAAACTGTTGCCAAATGGCACCCTACCGCCTTGGCAATCTTTTTCGGTTTCTTCTGGGCGAGCAACAAACTGGTGATCACTTCTTTCGCGAACATTTTGACGAATTTGCAATAAAACAAATAGAATGTTTGGATGCAGCACTTGAAAGAAAAACATAAACAAATACACTTTCGACAGAAATTAGTCACTAGCTACACGAATTAACCCAATACTCAAGTTTGAACATTTCGCATTATGTTCTGCCGCACCCTGTAACTCCGTAACTCATACACAACCAGAAATCTATTTTCTTCTTCTTTGTAACGAGCTATTGCACAAGCTTCCGCTTTTCATCATCCGTTAATACTGTTAGTGGCCCTTTCCGAACTTGTGTGGTCCATATGCCACTAAGCCGGTATCGAACGGTAGATTGAAGAATCCCGTGAGCTTTGCAAGCTGCGTATAGTGACTTTTGCTTAGAGGTCACTAATTCCATGCAGCGGGAGATGGTCGCTTCATCGTATTTAGGTGCGGTTTTTGTTGTCGAATCCATTCTGCAACGAACTAAGATCACAGAGAACAGACGTTCATCTTCGGTCTGCTGCTTGTGTAAAACTTTAAACCGACATTTCAAATGTATGTCGTTATGCTGCTGGCAGGCGGCGCTGCAGTTGTGCGATAACTGTCATGTCAATGTTTATCAATAAAAAGCCTAACACATAACCTGAAAAGTTTTGTTTGTTTTTCTCTGCGCTTGCTTTTTATACCGGCTGCCTATATTTAATTAAAACACACGTTTTTCAAGAAAAGGTATATGGGCATCAATGTCTGTTCTCTGTGCTAAAATGTTACAATTGTGTATTATGAGTCAAAATATGCTATTCTTACCCGTAATTGCAACAAAAATTATCAAGAACTTTTTTGTTATAATTTTTCTTGACTGTCACTTGTTCAAATTCGAATGCAACCACTATGGGAATATGTGTCTTTTTGTGAGCCCATAATAGAACAGCGGGAAAAGTTAAGAAAAATCTTAAAAATTATGTTTTTTGGGTTTATTTTGTTAAAAGAAATAGTATTTAAGGTGCAAAAAAAAAAATGGAATTCATATGAAATAATATCAATTTTAACCGTCAACTTGTTGCGTATGAAAACATAAGAATTAGTAAATTATATTCACTTATTTTAAAAACGATACTTTAAAGTCATTTTAACACTAAAACCAGTATTTTTTCAACTCAAATGTTTCGTACAACCTTGTTGAACGTCATGTAGCCAACTTTTCAGCAGAACTGCAAAATTTCTTTGATATAGCAGGTATTTTATTCCAATACAACCACTAATGGTACTACCTCCACTATAAGTGCGTTTACCCTGGTTGAGTCATCGTGTACTTTTCTCCTCGTTCTATCATATCGTTATTTGACTAGTTTATTCTAAAACGGACATTTCGAGCTCACAGAACGCTACAGAAGCATAACAAGAGGAGCTGTAAATGCGGTTCACTCACAAAAAAACATTCGATGACATTTGGAAAGTATAGTTTTGATTCCACACTCAAATGAATTGAAATAAGTACACAAGAGGAACCTCTTGCATTGGGGCTTGTAGAAAGTCCTGTCGTAGGAAACCTGTGGGTGTTCGAAATTCGTAGTTCCGAGACTGAAATAAATATAGACACAGCTAAAAGTCGGAACTAACAGCGGTACCGGAAGAGGTATTGGCAATGGAGTTTCAACCGATCAGCGTTTTCAACCGGTTGGAATACTTTATTCGGGCCTGAAATCGTCGTTAAAATAGAATTGAACAGGAGTCGCAGATTACCAAGCTCATCACCGATCCTTTATGTCAGCCAGTGCCGTACTCTCATCCAGTTAAACATCACAGATTAGGAAATAAGAGCATCTTTCTTGAAAGGATATTTCCGTGGAAATTAATCTCCATTTTCAACCGATTCAGCAAGCCGGAAAATCCTCCACATACCGGTTAGTGAGAGTCGAAGTGAGGTTTGTCTCTTGGTGAAGTTAGAAAAGTCACCTCAAAAGTCAAAATCAAATAGAGAGTCACGTCACAGCAGGTGACTTTTCTCACTTCACCAAGTGACAAATGTCACTTCGACTCTCGGAATAACCGTCACTGTCTGGAACAAATAGTTCGTCTCAATATTCAACCAGTAACAACAAGAGACGGTGTCTTTTGACTCGTGCATGTCGGGAAGTTTTTGGAATTATCTGGACATGTCGAACGAGCTGAATCAACACTAAGCAAATCCAAACGAAGTAGGCGGAGTTCCAAAACAAAACACACACATGGACGTCATCAAATAAAATACAAAATTTGGAACAAAGGCGGTGAAAATGGAAAAAAATTGATCTATTTTTGGAGGTCTATATTTTTGGAACTGTTATAAAACTAAACCAAAATAAAAAAACAACGCTGAAAACGGCCTTACTGGAATGTTCGGAAATAGCTTTATTCATACGAAACCTTCTGGATTGTGCTACAAAGTAGTAGCTACGATATCCAATGTTAACTACTTTTTATTAATACGGCTCAATATATTCAACCCGGCAATAGTAAAACCTTAAAAATAGGAATCAGCACCAAAAGCACTCAAAACACCTGACTTCTCAGTTCCCAACCGTATGAGTAAATAGAATGATGATATGAGTTTTCTCTTATCTAACGCGATACGAATGACCTAACACGTTCAGAATGTGGAGGATCAAGAGCAAGATAACGGAAATTAAGATAAGCATTACAATTAACGGCAATAAGTGTATGACGTCAAGAACCCTCCTTTGAGGGGCTTAATGGAGAGTGATAAGAAGAGTTATGAGCTAAATCATCTGTCACTTATAATATAATGGAACGTGAACCATACAGGTGTGGAGCTCTGGAGAACCAAAGTACAATGAAGATACTTTGACTGCAGTGACATGATGACACAAGTTGTTATCCTTCCTTCTCGAAGTAGTCATCTTCATTTTCAGCTAACGGTCTCCTAATCCTGTGCAAATTGACTGCGTCTAAAACGACAACAATGCATGCGTTTACCCTAATAGGCCCTTGCTGGCTGAGGGTTGGAGAATTGGATGCGTTATAATAAAAATTAGAGAATATGTTCCCTTAGCATGTCGATGACTTAGGACTAACTCTAATTGCGAAGAAAGCGCCAGATTTATACAAAAACACACACAGTTTGGATTTTCCAGCTCGGCTTTTTTCCGGCCGGGCTCTAAACAGCAGATCCAACTCTCTACACTCAGTAATCTAATTTGCTGAACTTTTGTAAGCGATTTGCCGGAGCTCCAGCAACCAAATGTGAGAAATTACTGAGACACGGGTACCACACCGATTACACTGACTACACTGAGCCGTTGTACACTTAGTAAATCATTACCGATGCCCAGTAATTTGAATTAAGTGAGTAGGAAAGTAAGAAAGGCTAAAACACTCATTCGTCGAAACTAGCTTGCTGATTTTGTGTTTCGCCTCTGGTATTCGGTAATTTTATGCCTCGATCGTTTTCCGTTCGATGCAGCTAGTTTTACATCATCCCCACAAACAGGCCCCGAGAGATCAGGTGAAGCGAAGGGGAAATTAACTCAAATTAATTATGCTAATGTACACACTAATTTCCATAGTCACACGCACAGGCCTAGCGCCACGCTGCTGCCGGCTCCGTAAGCTCAAGGGCGAGGGCGAGGGGCATGTTTGAAACCGTATCTGAGTAATTCAATCGCAGCAGCTCTCGCCTGAGGGGGAAATAGATCTGACGCGGTTTCGGATGCTATTGTTATACCATAAGTACACATTTAATTGCATTACAACTTCCAGTCCCGGGTGGTTCGGGGTAAGTAACTTTTATGCTAATCTATTCTTTCTGCCTACTTCCAGTTGCGTATTTGAACGGCAGGAAGATTTACGGCAAAAGTAAGTGGGCGGCCATATGGGCATTTCTTTTGGTGTTTGATAGGCGCACGCGCAATCGAGTTTGCATCGTTCGTGTTCGGTTTGCAGGCGGAATGAAAAATGTTAATTTTAAGCAAAATCGACAAATCTGCTAATTTTTGTTTGTCTTTCGGCGACGCCAACAATCACTTTAAAGTGAAACACAAAAACCGCCCCGATCGACGAGATGGGGTTCATTCGTGGCGTTTCGTGCCAGCTGTCTTCCAAATGCCCCGCGGGCAGTGAAAGTAGTCTGCTTCTTTTGTGGTATCTCTTCGGTTGCATAATCACCCCCGATAATATTGTTTTGATTTCGACGCGAAGCAGGGGAGGTGGTTTATCACATAAACGATCAATCGAAATGACATTTTTTTTGACTGTTTTGTATTCTTTGCACTAACATACAATGAGAAACGACTTACCTAAAAACAAACTGCTTCATATGTCGTTGATCCTGCCCCAACCGCGTCGATCTTTCTTGATTTCCGTTCGCAGCCAGGAAGGCACATCGCGCACCGGATGGGCATTAGGGAAGCGCAAAGCCGGCTCCGGCCCATCGAAGGGATGAGTTTTGGCCAGTTTGCGGGCTAGGTATTCCTTGTTGATTTGCAGCGGGTCGCGGTACTTGTCCATGTAGAGGTTGAACGGTTTCCGTAGAGGGAACCATTCCTGATCGCGGATGTAAGGCGCCGGGAAGTCGTACTCGAAGACTGGATGTTTCATTTCTGAAATGGTAGGAAAAGGGGATGCTGTTTAGTCTTTGCTTTCTTCAATCAATTTGTTTCATGTAGGTGAATGTTGTTGCTTCCGGATTCCTACAACCTGTTGAGACCATTCAGTAATTACAGATTGCGCAACTTATACATTTCAATATTAATCCTGGCAAGTTTTACGACTATGAGTAGATTTAATAAGTAGAGTTTAAAATCAAATTGAAAAACAAATATTGATTGATAATGTTGATCTTGTTTACTCTGGATTTGGTCGGTTTGAGGGAAAATATGCTCAAGCAAATTCTAACATCAAAATTATAGCTATTCAAAAACAAATTTAGATATCATCGTCGAATTGTTAATATTCTTTGATTTCACTGTATTAGGGAATATTTTGACTTCGGCAATGTTGACTATTGTCTGCAACTGATTTGATCCTCGAATTCTTTATATTTATCCATCAGAACACTTAACTAAATAGGGAACGTCCATTAATTACGTGACGCAAAAAGTGACTTTTTATTGCTGCGTGGCATTTTTTTCACTCTTCAGAAAAATGAAACTAAACACTATATTTTATGACCGAATTCAGTTCTCTTGTTAGAAGAGAGTGTTAATCGATGTTTTTAGAGACGATTAATTACTTTTGTCTGTCTCAAGATTGTGTGCTATTTTGCACGGCTGCGCATAAGTTGGTATTCAAGCTTCCGGAAGTATCTGGTGTAAATTCATTTGTTGGCGTGATAGTAGGATTGACCAAGATTTGTAAAGTCCATTGAACTTTTAGACAGAGCATTAGCATGAGCATGATTGACTGCTTGCGGTTGCTACTCTGCTATTGCCAGATCGGTTGTTATTACACAGAGAACCAACAGATGATGCTTGGGACTAACAGTCATCCTCAATATGTAAAAACTGGCGATCTAGAATTTAAAAAAAATAAACAATACCAGCGCCGGCCGCATTCATGCAGGTCAAATAAAAGGAGTATGTTGACGTGATACTCGCTTTGATGGAAGCCGAGAAATCCTCTGCACTTCCACGAGAACTCACTGGGCTGTTGGATATATGGGGTAGGGTTAGCAGCATGGTTCGTTTTGGTAAACGGAACGCTGAATTTAGGTAGGGTTACTATTTTGATAACCATAAGATTTTAGATGTTTTTTCCGGTTTATTCTCCAGAAATCCGGTTGACCGGAGATGTGCAGTATAATTATTTAAAATTTAGATTCCGACTTCAACCAACAGAAAATATGAATGCTTTTGGGGTCAGGCACAAGTGTGCGTGGTTCACAGTACTGGAATATAAAAATGTTACGAAATAAAGCTATTAGTTTAAAAATGACAAGCGTAAAAAGAAAAAAAAAAAGAAAAAATTTAAGTTGAAATCATGTTTAGTGAATTCGTGTATAACTCGTGACGGGCAAACGAAACCTAAAGTAAACGGAAAAGAAAAGACGAAAATATTTTTAACGCGACGTAACGTTCAGCCGTTGAAAGTCCGGCAAAAAAACCACCGAACAATGCAAAAAAATTCTAAGTGTGTGTGTGTGTGTGTGTGTGTGTGTGTGTGTGTGTGTGTGTGTGTGTGTGTGTGTGTGTAATCTAATACTCATTGGCCGACAATGGTACTGTGGAAGAAATCTGTTTACAACAATCCTCAAGTGATCATTAGAAGCAACTTCAATCCGAGAGCCAGAAAGTATAGCTCACTGCTGATCCAGCAACCCATTTCAGAATGTCTAGAGAGTCCACGCCCATTCGAGGTTACTTTCACATACAATAAGCCCCGCATGTATGGATAGGGCACTGCAACACACTTCCGATTTGGAATGTTAAATTTCCAAACCTGGGTCGTATTTGGTATTATTTAAAAATAAGGTTATTGTTATATAGTTATAGTCAGATGCATCTCACCCATGGCCGCTTCCTTAATTACACTCGCTTGTTAATTCGAGCACGAAAGTCTTCGACGTTCGTAATTAGCTTCATGCACTCGTGATAGAATAAGAGCAAGAATTGACGTTGCCAAACAGCCCGTTAGATATGCAACCTACACAACTACGAGGTGAACGCATCTGAAATGCAGCCTTTCACGCACGCATGCGCATTGTCTTCGTTTGCTGCCTCTGACAAGCAAATGGCCGTTTTCTACATGCACTGGTCTTCTTTTTTCACTCCACACCGCCAATATCAAATCCCAGCTATGAGGCGACTCTATAACGAACTTCAAACTGCAAATAATTATCGATTCACGCGCGACAATCGGACAAACACTCAAACTTTATAATTTATGTGCGGATGTCACAATACTACCACTAATAAACAAACTAAGCTGATGTAACTCTTCTTCCGGGTGCGGGGACGAAGCACAAAAAACCGAAAATTTTGGAAATACTACCCACACTAACACATTTCGGGAGGAATCGATTGTACTCACTACGTCTTTCCCAAAGCACGTCTATATTTAATGATTTCACTGTTAGTTTAAGTTATATTACGAATTATTGTTTGATTTTTTGTTCGCGAAAACGACGCAGCAAAAAAACACGTCAGTTTAGAAGCACGGCTTGCTGCAAAAGTCTTGAAGAAAACGAATTAAAAATGATATTAAGGGATCTTGATTTTGTCGTTGTCTTTATTGACGATGTCCACATTGCATCATCATCTGCAAAGGAACAGGCACTACATAATCGTGTAGTTTTCGAGCGGCTTCATCTGGCACAAACCGATGTTGATTTGCTCGGAAAATTGGTGACTGGAAACGGCATCAGTCCGCTATCATCAGGAGTTCAAGCCGTTTCAAATTATGGCGATTCCGAGATACTGTTAAAGAGCTTCGACTGTTACTTGCCTTCGTCAGTGTATACAGGGTGTATCACAATAGATGTCACCTTCTTTCAGTATTGGTTTATTTCAGCTGGGCAATTTTAACAGCGGAATTGAAAATACCTGTTTTGAATGTATTCATTTGACAGCTTATGGCTGAAGATAAATAAGCGATTCCGTTTGTTTATATTTATCAGCTACCATGGAAGGCATATGGTAGCAAGTTTTAAAATTACATTTGCTAAAAGCTTAGACCGTGTCAGATATTCAATAACCTTAAGCAGTTCGGAGTGAGTCATGCGTAACGTTTTTCGTAGCTTGAAACGGTTCAAGGAAACTGGAAATATCCATATTCAACACAAAGGAGGTGCCAGACGAACTGCCAAAACGAAAAAAAGATCAAATATGTGAGGGAGTGAATAAGACGTAATCCGGCCGTATCTGGCCGTAAATTGAGCCAACAATTACAAATGTCCCCTGCTTCAATAAACAGGCTCCTCAGACTTGATCTGGAATGCAAGCCGTACAAGAAACAACGGTTTCACAGGTTGACGGAGCATCAAAAGCAAGCCAGGGTCCAAAGAAGCAGAAATGTATTGGTTCAGCACGGTGACTGCGAGATTTTATTTTCCGGATGGAAATTTCTTCCTCATTCAGGACAGTCATTATCAACAAAATGATCGTGTGTATGGCAAAAGTCTTGCCAATATTCCAAAAGATAAACTAGTTGTAGACCGCAATCAGAATGTATCGAAAATCATGGTATGAGGCTTGAGTTATCTCAGACGTTGCTAATCAAAACAAACCCAAAAACAGGAGAGAGTTACTCTCACATGTGCGCATCAAATACAGAGTGCATACAATCTATCGCTAGAAAAACTATCACAAAGCTATCAGTGGAACATGAGCGCTTGCCTGTTGAGGTGGCGGATTCGTCCGTGCCTCGAACTACCCCGCAGTGGGATGTTAGGCAAAGATAACGTCCTTGGTTCGAGTACTACTTTATTCATGCCCTTTCGCTCCATTTTCAATACTTCTATTCTATTTTCAACCTACCGTACACTGCCGGAACTTTCAACACTTTCTCTTCATATCTTTGATTCTAGCAAACATTACTGTCCACTCTTGGTGCCTCATGTGAACATCTCCTTCTACATCATAATCGTTACTCCCCGCACGGAGAATACAAAAACATAACAATTAGAGTACAATAAGTTTGGCAACTCCGTAGGCGAGTTACCGATTGTATCCAGCAAAAATTCGTCCAAACGAGTATCCTGCCACCGATAACTAGCAGCAGCAGCTGTAGTCGTTCACAATCACACGGTGTCGTGAATTCCTGCTTCACCTTGTCTGCTACTGTACTCGACAGATGGTTTTCTACAACAAAATGCTTCAGAAAGAGATCGAGTCGTTTTCTGCAATAATCGAGTGAATCCTTCAGGAACTGTGGCAAATATCTGGTCAGGGGATATCCTAGCGGCGGACGCTTGATCATTTTCTCGATGAATCATTTGTAGAATGCTCTGCATTCATTTCGAAACTGAAAGAACTTCTGCTCGGATAATTTTCCTTCGAGCGTTTTTAGTGCGGCCATTGTGGCAAAACCAATGTCAATTTTCGTCGAGTGCAGGAAGTTTTGATCTTCAAGGGGAATTTCTGTAAGCGCATTCGATTTTCCTTTCAAAGCTTCCGGTTTCATTACCTTTCCCATCATCATTCTGAGAAGCTGAGTCAGTTCTTCACACAAAAAGGGGCCATCGGTTTTCAGACTGATAGCTTATCAGGAAAGGATCAACGTTTGCAAGTGGAAAAACGTCCAATCCAGTAACTGCTGTGAATTCGGCAGCGCCGCAGTGGCATGTTCTTGAACAAATTGTATAACGAATACAAAAAGTCGTCAATCTGCCATTAATCTTTCTTCATCCCATACTTGAACGCGTTGTGATTGACTAAAATTACTCGAGATATGCTCGATTGGCTCCGCCAACTGACAGTTCAAATTGGCTCTCGTTGTTGTATCCGCCAGACTATGAATCTAGTGACTATATTGTCCACTGCTGTCGCTACTGCGCAGGGTAGTGCAAGTAAAAACAGGAACGAATAAAAATGGAATGGTCAATAATTATTTGCTTAGACGTCGAATTTTAAGTATGGTTTCGACAAGTTTCAAAAATGTAATAATTATGGTCCTGGTGGTATCAAAATTTCCCGCATATTTCCCGGTGACTTTCAATTTCCTATTTTTCCCTGGTTTTCCCGGTTCACTGGTCACCATGGGATTAGGATTCCTTTCCTGCCTCGTTTCGGTGGAAGGCACGACTCCCCCTTGTCGCGCCTGGGTCGCTTGACAGTGACTGTTTCTCCTGGTTTTATTCGAAAAGCTCATGATCCACGTCGTCCGTTTCTTCCCGTTCGTTTCCTGCTTGTAGATCTCTATTCGAGAGAAATTTTTGTTAACTTTCTCAAAGCAATTTTAGATTTAAGCTGCATATAGCATTTTACTAGCCCATTTTGCTTTGTAGGGTAGAGAATATGGGAGTTATATATTGTCTTGTACAATCATTTTTGTATACGTTTATCCATTTTTAGTGAACCTTCTCAGTCGAAAACGTACTTAGGCACTTTTCTGGTTTGCTCGAGACTTGTGGATTCCACAAAGCTTGACATCAGATACCTTAATTTGTAGTACTTTAACGTACTTCACTTAATGTCCATTGAAATTCAATGCGATGGTTTCCCTCAAGGTTTCAATACGAAGGCGCTGCACCGGAGTAAGTTCTACGGCTTACCATTGACTACATATATGGAACAGGGGTGTCTACCCAATTTTGAGCATCACTAACCATTCCAGGCCACCACACACGCTGCCTCAGGAGGATTTTATGCTGACGGCAAAAGGATGACTTTAATGTGATACATCTAATGAGATCAAATGTCCTCTTCCGAAGCAATTCTCGGATGACAACACACCCAGTTTTCACTAGCATGACATCGAGTAGTCGAGTCTTTTCCGAGAAGTTGGTAATTCTTTGGGGCTTCCACCAATGTTCTGGCGTCCAACCCACACCCAATGTGTCGAAAGAATCGAATTAGCAGGTTTCTAGTTCCGCTTGGCGAAGGTTGGTGTCAAGTTACGAGAGCCGTTATCAGCTGATCGATCTTCGAATTAATTAACACATCTAAGGATCTCTTTTCTAGAAAACACATTTGAGGGCCGAATCGATTATAGCAGTGCCAATATTAACCTAATTACAGCTTAAACTGTGCAATTGAAGGAATGCAGCGATATTCAATATCATTGAAACAAAATTAGATTTCCATATACCAAAGCGGACACTTCGTAGACACTTCTCGCCTTACTTTTCCGGGCTTTAGAATTAGTGTTTTTAAGTTTGATACTATCATTGTTTGTGACTTTTCAAGTCTGTTGGTGTTGACTTTGGCTTTATATAAATAAATTTTACCATTAAATGAAACCATTCCGACTATAGAAAATATATCAGCGATTCACGGTAGTGCTTAACGAAAGATATCCCTCTTTCCGATCGCTCACAATTCGAGTTCCCAATCAAATTCAGTCCGCTCCGTTTATCCCAACTAAACTCACGGGGCCGCACTAATTCTCATGAGTACCCCCTCCATTAAGTTCACGATTTATAAAAGCACTCGAATCCTTTCCCCAAATACTTACTCAGCACATTGTGATAGAAGTCGATCAAACTTTTGTCCCAATCCGACTGGAAGAACGCCAAGCCCGCAGGCGTGATGTCATCCTGATACTTCCGGTAAAATTCCAACGTTTCAAACGTTCTCGCTGTCAAGTCCAAGCTCTTGGCCTGCTCAACTTTGTATTCACTCAAATCGAGCTTTTTCTCCTGTTTATATAGCACAAAAATATGCCTATGGAACCCGGTTCCCTTGGGTGGAATAGGCTGCAAATACGGGACGATCTTTTCGCCCTTTTCCACCTCTCCGTTGGGAATGTTGGCTCTGGAAATTGAACTTCAACGTTAAGAAACTGACATTCGGTGCCAATAGCAGCAACTTACACAAACCAATGGCAGTACTCTTTATTCTGCTCACTGAAATGCCCATCCGGATTTGTCAGCACCAGTGTCCACCAGGTATTTTCTTCCTTCTTGGCCGCACCAGTTTCCCCCCTAAAGTTGAAACTAGCGTCGAACTGGACCGTTGGCTCTACACTCGTTTCACTCGGTTTCAACACGTTTCCGTAGTAGACTGGACTGGCCACGTCCCCACCCTCGTTGCTGAATGTGATTTGCAAGTTGATCCGCGGAACAAAGTAAGCCAATCCGAATAGATGCTCGAACACGCCGTAGTGCTCAGCCAGTCGTTTAATGTGGAATGGTCCACTTGTTTTGAGCCAATCCTGTTTCACCAGTTCCGGATCGATGGTTACTAAAAAATATGCGATTGTTTAATTACCCTTCAAAGAACGAACAGAAGAATACTAACAAGTCCTCGCTCGGGATGCCTTCTCCAGTTCGGGATTGGCGCGCTGCGCCTTCAAGTGTGCCAAACGTTCCTTCAACTGCTCGGATCGAGGAGGTTTCAAATGCGGGAAACCGATGTTGACTTTATGCGCCAGTTCTGGATCTACAGCACGTTCCTCTAAAGAATTGAAATCGTCATGATTACGAAACAGTAAACATCAGCACAATGTTACTTACCGGCGAGGCGTTGCTCGAGTGTACGGGCCACTCCCGGAGGGCGACCACGCAACCGATGCCCATGCCGAACGAAGCATTGAAGGGCCAAAGATTTGGAGAGGAGTTTCTCACCGGACAAGGATTGGATAATCCGCGAGGCCATGATCTGTTGTGAGAAAGTTTTCACGGCGCGTGCATGCGAATGTTTTGATTGCGGCACTGAGTATTTTTGACTGACTGACAGTTCGCCCGGAGAGAATGATAGTCAATTTCATACGGAGAAGTTATGTTGAGAATGGAAGTGTTGCCAACAGATATCGAGTGGGTTTACCGGAACAAAATTTGTTAATACTCAAACTATGGGCGCAAAGAGTGAGCTTGTGGTGTCATCATGTAGCCGATAAATTCTATGAAAGACCTAATTGAAAATTTAGTTACAGCACCTGGAAGATCAGCACATTTAGAAATGTTGTCGGCATGCTATCGGCTATGTTTTGAAAACGCTGTGGGTCTATTGAAAGGCAGGCATTCTGTAGCGCTATGAAATAGTTCAGAGCCAACATTAGATTAGGGCGAATCTGCTTTTTGTAAACAATGGCTTTGTTAGTCATTTTCTCTTGAACACAAGGTCACAAATACAAATTAAGCACTCGTTAAGAAAGAGGAGCTTTATCTCTATCCGTTGATATATTCAATTTGGAGGAATTGAAATCAACTTTCGATATATTAGCAGACAAAGTGTTAGTTCACACAACCAGATTCACCCTAATCAAATGTTGGCGCTGAGTTGTCCTTATTTCGACAAATATTCTTCATTAGAGCCTAACTGACAAACGTTAACAATGACTGTTTCCGTATATTTTTCGTATTTTAACACTCGCTTAATGAATTCATCCACGCACTCAAAAAAATCGACACGTCACATCCACGTGAAACGCACGTAGTTTTCGTCCACTGCCAAAACCGGTAATAAACACGTAGAATTCACGTAAGAGCTACGTGATTTCCACGTAAATCCACATTCTACGTGAAAATCATATAATTGTTACGTGATTTTTCACGTACAATTCACTTGCACGTAATTTTCACCTGATTCTACTGAAGAAGATTTGGTTACGTGTTCAGGTGAAAGTTACGTGAAATTTCACGTGGAAATAACGTGACGATTTTTTTGAGTCATTTTGAAGCGGAAGAGTTTACATTTCCGAAAAAATTGGAGGCTTACATGGGTAGCCTTTATGCCACGAGAAACTTACGGAAGAGCCATTGTTCACGTTTGTTAGTAAGGCCCTAATGAAACATCTTTGTCGATGTTACATCGGATATCTTCACTTTGTCAGGATTGACCACAAATTTTCAATGTCTGGGGAAAAATGTTTGTTTTCTTCTGGAAACCGGGTCTTTTTTCACTATTTTTTTCATCCAACTGATCCAAAAGGTAACAATAATAATCAGATTTGATTTGGAGATAATCTATAAATTTAATTCTTTTTGCATCTCAAAACACTATCGCTAACACGTTCTTGGACGATTTCTGGACACAAACTCGCTTCGGAGCCGAAGTACCTGGTTCACAGCACTCCTTAGCCTCTTGTTTCATCTAGTGATGAATCGACGCAGAAAATCGTTTTTGTCCTTTGGAATTGCTCCAGATATTGCTCAGAAAGGCGCATTAGAACGTGTTTTCATTGCAAATGCGGCACGAATTGTGCACACAGTTTTTGAAAACCAAAACTTCATCCAAAATATGCCATTTTGTTCCATGTGAGATTCCTATGGTGTCAGCTATCACATCCACAGTCGATTGATGATCTAGCAAAACCATATCCTGTATTTTCGCTCTGATTTCTGGTGTTGATGTACTTTTTGGACGTCCTGGGCGTTAATCGTTTGCAATGCTTGTACCATAGACTAACTCTAAGACCAGTTGTAGGTCCCGAACAAGTAGGATTTTTTTCTTGGCTCAGTCAGTACTAGCACATCGGTCCCAAGCTCGGTCCCAATCTTAATAATACGCCCCCAATAATGAACTAACACGAACACACTCTCAAATATTCTGTCAAAATAACACAGCAAATCAAAACAAACGCGCAAATAGGTACAGCAAGGTGCTGGCTTTAAGGTGTACTTCGGACCAAGCGGCTTTACAACAGTGAACCAATTTCAAATCGCTAGCTGCATATTGGTTGTTGCTTGTACGGCCATGCTAGGGGGAAAGTCACTCTGCCACCTTGTGTTAACACTCTAAAAACCACAATCTGCCACACTTCAAACACACTCGCAACCACATTAAATATAAATGCATATCTGGCAGCACTTACACGAATCGATTGTTTGTTTTTGTTTCCCTCTCGCTTACACTAATGTTATTCAGATGATGCATAAGTGAGCGTGTCTAAACCGTCTAAACCGTCCATGGTTGCCAAAAAGCAAAATTTTCGATTGTGGTTTGTGAAAACACAAAAAAACCTTCTGCCACCACAGAAACACATTCGTACACGATAAACACAAACACAACGTGGCAGAGTTACTCACCCCCTGATGGTTGCCAATAAGCATAAATTTTCGATTGTAGTATTGACAGATAAGTTGCAACACAGAAACACCTTCCGACACACTCAAACACAAACACAACGTGGTAGAGTGACTAGCCCCCTGGGTTTCACCTACACGCTTAGTTTAGTTTACCCAAATATGGGTGAAGAATACCCATAATCGCGGAAAGTGCACATACCCATTTATGGGTACATTACGACTTACCCATATATGAGCATTTTTTCCCATACAAATTTACTCACATATGGGTAAATTTTACCTTTACCCATAAATGGGTATGTACACTTTTGTGATTATGGGTAAACTGAGCTTAGCATTTAGTGATCCTCATAGCAAGAGATAAGCGGAAATTCGATTCAACGATTTGGCAACGATGTTTATTTTATTCACAGAGACTGATAACACTTGCCACAGTGCAAAATTTGTACGATTGGCTCAGATTTGACAGCTCTCGATGCATGATCGGCTCAAAAATGGCTGCTTCCGCATATTTCTTACTATGAGGATCACTAGTTTCACCAAACTAAAATTGGCAGACTATCAAATCTCGAGGCAGGGAAGTGGCACCATCAACATACGATTCACCAAAACTAACGGAAACGAGCTCTAATTTTAAAATAGCCGTTACACAAATTTACACACGAAGGGCACTACACCTTGGATGTCTGTTCTCTGTGGTAATACCCCATAGTGTAGGTTCGCCCATTAATTTCAAACTCTACTACAGGAGTTTTGCCACTGTTGAGGTCTAAAAATAATGTAAATTGATTTCGTTTGAGAACCCTGGCATGCCAAGGAAGGCGTGCCATATCCATAGGTCATAAGACGCCACTGCTTCCAATGCAATAATGGGATTTTTATCCTTCCCCTTGTACTGGCCAGCCCAAGCAGTGGGGCAGTTTTTCCATTGCCAGTGGCAGCAGTCCAACGAACCCAACATCCCTGGGAATCCTTGTCTCTTGCCTTCATCTAACAGCCGTTTTACGTCGCCGTGGTTTGGGGATCGCAAGTAGTGTGCTGCAAACACCTTAAGAATTGTGTGGCAGAACTCCAACATGCAGATTCGGCCGTTGACTCTGACATTCGACCGTATTCGTCGATCGTGTCTGCGGAGGACCCGTAGGCTAACTGACGAATCGCCGCAGTGCACTTTTGGAATGTCGTTAGCCCTAGCTTACCGGTAGCATCTGCTCGTTGCACTAAGTAGGCATTTGCAGGCTGTACGTCCCTCACGATGCGTTGGAACAAGTTTCGACTCATCCGGAAACGTCTGCGAAATTGGTCCTCATTGTAGGTAGGATAATCCGAAAAATAATCGTCAACCACACGTTGCGCTCCTTCTCGCGCCAACCTCACGGGTCATTATTAGGTCGTCTCGTGCCTCTTCCCTCGTTTTCACGAATGCAATCCGTTTAAGGTAGCATTGCATGAGTCTGGACCAGCATCTGGCTAACCAATTCAAGTTCATCGTCACTGGAATCCGAGCATAACACAGAAAACTTGAACCCTATAATCTTAGGGTTGTTCGTGGGTTCGGATTCCCTGTGATGGACTCCTATATGCAATTAGATAATTTGTTGGACAGGATTCCACTGATGATAACGATATCAAGCGATACTTTACCACTGTCCTCTTGTACGCCGGCTCCGAGGATATCCTGAGCACCAGGATCGACAGCAGCAGTGTACCAGATAACAAGAAAACTGGATGGAATGGACTGAATGGAACTCAACTGAAAAAGTGAGATTATCCTACTGGTGTTCCCAGGGCGCACCTGATAACCCGAGTAAAGTGTAACAGAATGATAGCAATGACTAATATGAAATTGAAATCAAATTTTAGTTCTCTTGCTGAAATCTTGAGGTCTCCCCGAATAGAAATGGTGATGTAAAAAATATTAGCAGACATCTTCCAAACATTAAATTTGAATGTGGGTTGTCGTATTCTAAATGTATTCAGAGTTCAAAGTAACGCCCTAGTACATATAAATACAACATATTTAAACTTCACATTAAAAACAAACGTATTGATGATGTTAAATTTAACATCAGAACACGTCTTATAAAACTAGAATCTAAAATTACATGACAATCAAAGGTTATGTATGTGTGAAATGTTGTGTACCTAAGACATCTAAACACATCTGATGATATTATAATTGGCCGTTACCTTAGAAATAAACTTCATTCTACTGTAAAAGACTGCAGGTCTACAGCATTAGAAAACTTCTTACAACATAAGAATGAAACGTTACAATAGAATCAAAGGTCTTTGTAAAGTAAAATGTTGTATTCATAATAAGCCAGAATACATCTTGTGTCATGACAATCACACGTTGCGTTGAAATCCATGTTCTTATAGATGTAAAATTTTGTACTCATAAAATATCGGTAAATATCCGATGCGATTAGAATTAAGTGTGAATCGTATATGTTTTGGCGATATTGGTGCATATTTACTTTATGTACTTTACTCAACACCCGAATAAAAATTTACCTTAGCCTAACATGTGATTTTGATGCTTTCAGATTATTTGGTTTTAATGTTATTATCTACAACTGAAAACATCCGGAAACGATACACCGTCACGTTTTTCTACATCTGAATGCATCATACATCATCTCTTTTATTGGATAAAATCGACACTTGAAAACATATGTAAGATGTTTATTCATAACCTTTAATACATCTGAAAACATCAAAAATCCTTTGACTGTGCTGTTTTATTCAAATACATTTGAAAACATCAATATGCTTTGATATCTTAAAACATCAGAAAAACATTTTATTTGAATGTCAAAATCATGACGTTAAAGGGACATTGGATTAGAAAAAATTTGTTTGAAAATGTCTGATGTTAACATCATGTTACCTTGCCTAAATACAGCGAAAACGGTCTGATTTCTAATGTTCAACGTAAGATGTACATTTGAATTTCATGTTGATGTAGACATTGAAATCAGACATCAGCCTGATGTAAATTTTTATTCGGGTCTTCTTTTGAGAAAAGTAGTTTTGTTTTCATTATCTTCGCGGAACATCAAATGCAATACTCATTTTGTTATCAACAGGAAAAACTGTACATCAAATTGACTTTTTAAATTGAATCACTGCTAGCAGCATCAGTTTAAAATTCGATGTCACAGGAATAAATGTTTGCTATCAATTTTGATCTTTTAACCGTTAAGACGACCAAAACGACAGCAAGCTGAACAATCATTATCAGCAACATAACAACATCACATTTAGTTTTCAATTTGATCTCAGATTCTACTCGGGGATCGCGGGACAAACACTCTGGTAAATAAACTTAAGAATTTCATAAGGTTCCACTTATGAACGATGCTTTGGAACTTCATAAGCCTGACAAAAATCATGATTTTTTTTAATTTGAAGCCAGGAATTCTAAAAAACAGAATCATAAACACCGCTCTTAAAAATCATATCTTTATTGGAATGAAATCACAACTTGTTCCACTTCAGGCGAATCCTATAGCACACTACCACCAACTGGTGTTTGTAACACTGTTTCTACAGCACCTGTATTGAATCGTTCTACCTAAATATCGGGTTATTTTCCTCTTCCTGCTAATGGTCCTCAACTGAAAGCGGAACATTGACACATTTTGTACAACGCCTTTTTCTATTCCTAAGCTCTATAGGCTGACACAAACGACGGGGGAGTCATTGATGTAAAAAATCAAACGTTTATGGAGGGTAGTAAGTAATACTGCCACAACTAAATCGACATGTGACTTCCGCCACTTCCTAACACGATTTCTTCAAAACTTTTTTATTATTATTTTCAATCCTTGGCAAACCTAGTCCTACAGTCAATCGTGCTTGCTTTCACTGTTCACGTATAAATCTATATTATTGCATCACTTCTAAATCCGTCAGATTAGTAAAAAAAAAAAATGGAAGTACATACTTTTCTTCATAAGGCATTACTTTTATCACTTATCTCAACCCTAACTGTGAGCTGTCCTAATTACTATGCAACATCGTACGTACTCTTATTTGATGCTTGCCACTAGGAAGCGCTAATCTCGGAGTCTAATTTGTTGGAGGAATGTGGGAGTCGGGTTCCTAATGTCCTACAAAGACGGGTTTTAACAACTATTTTGGCTAACTCAATAAGTACACTTTTGTACACATTAACTACACTTGAGCAGGTTGTGGGTCTCTCATAGCTTCTTCGTGCTGTTCACATCCAGGTCCTGCAGGGAACCTTTGAACGCCTGCAGCAGTGGCTTTTTGTCTTCTTTGGTCTTTTTGTGCTTGGCTCGGTTGTTTTTGGTGTCCCTGAGATTGGAAAGCGGGGGTGTGGGTGAGTTGAAGTTTCGATTAATTTCAGGCCAAACTTACCTATTGATAACACCATCCTCGTCGTCCATCATTTTCAGTATGATGATCTGATCGTTGGAATCGATCGGTGCAATGGAAATGTCCCGAACGGCTCGGAACTTACCACAGTTGTTAAGGTGTTCGTTCTCCAGGCGGAAGAAGTTCCACACGAATCGACGGAATACCTCCAGCGGTGCCAGAACCGACGTCATCAGATCACCCGAGACGACATTGTTCTCGGTCAGGGCGTACGAGATGCCCCACACGAACCGAAGGAACAGATCCTCGATGATGGCAAAGTAGTAGAAGAACTGTGAATGAGTTGAGAGGGGCGTTGAGGATTAGGATGAGAGTGGGGGAGATAGGGGGATGGCACTTACCGGCGTCGAATAGACGATTTCCTCCCGGAGGAAAGTGTTTTCGCCGGCGTTTTTGTCGAACAAACCCCAATCCATTTTGATGTCCCACGTGTACGCGTAGACGGAGGAGATAATTTGGCTTAGCAGCCAGAGCCACAGGTATGGATTGTCGTAGGCGTCCTCGTATTTGGCTGATGGAGGTAGATAACGGTTGATTAGATTGATGAAGCTGTGGCAACCCATGTTTGCGTTTATCTCGAAATTCTCTGACATTCTATTAAAGCATTCAGACTTTTTTCTTAAAGTACTAAGTGGGAAATATTTCAAAATCGAGAATTTTTTTTAAAGGATTCTGTCTTCTTGATTTTTGAATAGACTGCTTCTTGGGTTTGTCAGCGATTATATTTTGAATTTTAGGGAAGCTCTCACCTGATCTTTTGCAAAGCTCTTTGCTAAAATTTTGAAAGTTTCCTCCTAAACTTTTGGCAAGTTTCCTCATGAAGTTCTTGGCAACCACTTCCGATTCTCTTGACAATTTACAACCTAACCTTCCAGAAATATATGGAAATTTTTATCCTGAGCTTACTTACTCTCTAAGCTTCTGATAAATGTTCAGTATGGGAGGAAAATTTCTCCAAAACTTTGGGAAAGTTCTCTCCAGAATTTCTTGGAAGTTCTCTTTAAATTTCTTGGAAGTTTATACCTGAACTTCTGAGAAGTGCTCTTTTGAACTTTAGAAACGTTTTCTCCTGAACTTGGGAGAATTTTGTGTTGCAGGGCACTGTGATTCACGGAGCAAATAAAGAGACCGTGTGTCTTCTTTGAGTGACGACTACTATACAGACTTTTATTTCTACACTGTACCCAAACATCGTCCCAAGATCGTCTGAAAAGTAATTCGATTGCGCCCTTTAACGAAAAGCATTCGGAAATCGGATGATTGTCTTATGGTTAGATCCGCCTTATCATCTTGTCTCGCCTGAATTTTAGAGGAGGTTGTCCAGCAATTGCTTGTAGAGTATTTCTAGGTGTGGTTTTCGTACAACCTGTTACTCTTCGGAGGCACTGGTTGTTAAAGGTGTCCAATTTAAAAAAAAAATGTTTTGCTGGCTATTATCAATCCGTTGTACGCGCCATTTAGGGTACCTGGATGAGCTCCGTATTTTGTCCTGCAAATTACTTTTAGAATATTTAGTCGCTCCGCCACCTTTTGGGTTAATTCTCTTACATGGGTTCCGAAACGTAGCGACTTGTCGATCCTCACTCCCAAGTGTTTGTGTGATCTGATTGATTCGATATATTCATTGTTTACCGATACCTTCATTTCCTCCGGGCTGTTTAGAAACAGTAAACTTTATAGTAAACTTGAGTTCCGTTGCACACTGTGCAATTCGATTCATGAAGGTATTTGCCCTCTCACCTTTTCGATTGAGTCACCCACCACAACTATGGAAAAGTCGGAAATTTCCGGCTTCACCGCGTTGAACGCAATTTGAGAGATCCACAAAGATTGCGCCGACGTATAACCCTTTGCGCTTTGCTGACAGCACTCTGTTGACAACATATTCGAGGCCGCTACCTGTTGACATTCCCTTCCAGAATCCAAAAGATAGGTTGGGTAAAACGTGATTCTGAGTTGATCATAGATACCGGTCTGGTACCTTCCGCATATTCTGAATTCTTCCCTGGTTTTGGAGTGGCAACTATTTTTAGAGAATTTGACTCGTCTGGTTTTCCATATCCTGTTCAGATCGCCTATGATGACCTCTTTGGTATCGTCCTTCAGAAGGCGCAGCATGTTGTAGGATATTGCATCCGGTTCGGGTGCCGTTGGTGTTGATTTCGTCGCTAGAAACTTGTTCCAAAACTCCAAATTTACGTTGTCGTAGCTAGCACAATAACTGGGAGACACCTCTACCAGGTCTTCGAATGGGAAAAAACTTGTCCAGAAACTCTTGGGCCACTTCCATGTCTACATGCACCAGTACGTTATCAGTGAAACGTCTTCCTCCGGTTAGATTCCGAAACTTTTCCCAGATGATTTTGGATGGAGTACGAGGATCCATACTTTCTACGAAGTCCTTGAACCGCTGCTGTCGTGATTCCTTCTTCAAACGATTAAAGGTGGCTTCCTTCCCTTTGAAGTCGATCAGCTCCTGCATGCTACCTGAACGGTTGAAACGTATTCGTGCCTCGCGTTTATCCTGCCAGGCTTGTTCTACCTCCGTGGAACACCAGAACTTAGGTACGTATTTGTCCTTTTGTCTGCAGTTCTTCACGATACCGTTTGTTTTCGATTGTAGGTCTTTGATGCTGCTCTGTCCGGTGTTGGGCAGTATTAAGTTCTCGTCGTTGATCAATTCGAACAGTGTTGCGCCTTTCTTGTCGTTGCGATTCGGATCCCACGATATGTGATGCACGTCAAAGTCTTCAGCAACAACCGCTTTTATGTACCTCTGGATGTCTTTAAAGATGCGAAATCCTTGGAGCTACGTATATTGACACTAGAAGAATATCTGTCGCAACGATGTGTCTGGCCACCACCTGGGTTTTATCGAAGCTTGGCAGCGGCACTTCCCGAGTCTTGATTTTCTTGCTAATAATCAATCCAGCGCCGCCGTATCCATGGTCCCTCGAATTGAGGTAGGTGAAATACCCTGGCACCTTATATTTTGTACTCTCAAACTCTAATTTACTCCATGTTTCCCTTAAAAATGCTACATCGTATTGCTCTTGAATAAGTACTCTCGCTAACTCTTCTGTGTTCTTCTCTAAGCTTTGTATGTTTATTTGTATGATTCGTATGTTCTGTTCTGTCATGTTCTACTTACGTATTCATGTCTTCTTCTGTATTCTGCGACCAGCTCATCGCTCTGGAGCGGAGCAACCTGTCGCTGGTGTTTCCTTTCGTATTCTGGTCGTTTACTTCTTCTGCATGTTGCCCGCCGATTGCTCCGTCGACGACTACATCATAGACTAAATCTAAGACCAGTAGGTCCCGAACAAATACGATTTTTGCTTGGCTCAGTCAGTACTAGCACATCGGTCCCAAGCTTAGTAATGCGCCCCTAGTAATGAACACAGTAAATATGTATAGCAAGGTGCTGGCTTCAAGGTTTATTTCGGACCAAGGGGTTCTACAACAGTGAACCAATTTCAAATCGCTAGTTGCATATTGATTGTTGACTACATCCTCCCATATCTGACTTGTTCCGCTGAGCTGAGCTTTGAACCGCTGGGACCATTTCTCGAAATCCGATACCTTGTATTTGTTGAATAGGGCTATTCCTGTGCACTCATTCTCACCGGTCTTCTTCTTCTTGTCGACCAGCACCTGTACCTGATCAGTGATGACCACATCCTCTATCGGCCGCTTGGAAATTTGAAACAGGAACGCGTATTCCTCGTATGGTAATTACCTGCCGTCATGCTGGCTTAGCTTTCCGACAGGGTTGGATATTCCGTGGCGTTCTCCAGTGCATCGTAGCGGTTTTGTGTGAGAATCGGGAACTGTTCCTTGGCCTCCATGTACGTCATTGTCGATTTCGCCATGATGTTTTCGATGTACAAGCAGTTGAGGCATAGTACAGGCTTGCTTATGAACGACCGCACCGAGTTCAAACAGCAGAAAAGGCGAACTTCTCTTGGCAATGCGCTGGCGCGGAACCGTTGCCGTTGACCCGAGCGGTTTCGATTTTGTTTCCTCCTTCGTACCTGTGCAGGCGGTTGATCCTCAGAACTGGGTATTCGCTTCGGACTGCAACGAAGTTGCGGGAAGTGTAGGCTCTATATCCTTTGGGTTCCAGGTGTGAGTCCTGTTGTAGTTGATTGGCGGCTTGATGACACTTCATGAACACCAGAAGCTTGTTCCTGCCAAGAGGGCGCATGTTGGTTATGTTGTATCTGCATACGACAGTTGGCGACTGCATTTTTCCGACGGTCAGCTTGTTGATTACTTGCGCTTTGCCTTCAGCATCGTTCTCCCTTAGCACGGTTACGCGATACGGATACGTGTCATTTTGATTGTACTCGTAGACCTGATACTGTTTCGTGCTCCTTCCTGATTTGCCGTCCTTGTCAGGAGGTTTGGACTGCCTTCGCTCGTCCGGCGGCATAATTTTAGGTTATGTCGTCGGCACAAAAACGCTCGTTCTTTCACTCGTTCTCAATTTATTAGAAAAAAAAACAAGTTCTTGTACTCTTCACAAGACTTCCTTTCACTTTTCGAGGCTGAGAAAACTAATTTGCTTTCCGAAAAAAAAAACGGTTTCTAAATTTTGCTTCCTTCCGCCTCCAACAATTGCACGAGAATGGGAACTATGTTTGACCACTGATAGTTGAGTAAAAATATTATTTGTCTTTAAAACAAACAAACTTCGGTTGCTATGAAAATCGCGGATTACTTGGTTGTCAACAGTTTTCAATATAAATGTGGGTAATTTTAAACAGGTTTTCATAGGCTTGGATACAGATAAATTGATAAACGCTTGCAATATGAAAAACAGAATAGATCTACTAACTTCAGGCTGTACCTTCATCCCTCTCTCTTCTCCAACTTACATGCATTGAAACTCCTCAGCGTAGCAAAGATCACAACCAGAAACGTGGTCGAATATTTTCCCGCATTAACCAGATGAGGAAACGCTTCCCTCGAGTCACGGTAACGCCTCAAACACTGTGCAAAACGAAACCATGCCGGCAAACAGTTCACAATCGGCCGGATAATGTAGTTCTGCTCCATACACTGGCTGGTATCTAAAATCGCAAAAAAAAAACAATCAATCAAAACAGACGAATAAACCATTTTCCACTTACTGCCCGCATCCAGCCAGTCCCCGTTGGTAACATAGAAGCAGATCAAAAACTGGAAATCCATCAACGCCGTCACCAGGCTGTTCAACTGATCAGCCAGCCAGAAATCGGCAAAGCTCACGTGGAAGAACGGCGCTGCCACCATGCGGCCAATCGTTTTCATCAGCCAAAACCGCGCCTCGTGCCGAAACACCTTGAACGGGTTTATCAGGAACACAATCATCACGACGGTCAACGCCAGTGGATTCACGTACGGTGGTATACTCAAGCTAGCGCTGTACAGGAAGCTGAAATAGAACACAATCGAATTAGTTTACATTCACCAATGCAATTCACCAGAGAGCGTACCTTAGCAAACTCAAGGTCCAAACGACGCCCAGAATGGCTGCCAGTTCCATCAGATGCTGCTCGGACAGATGATTCCGGGGATCGAGTTCGAATATCAGCACATGGTTCACTCCGGACGACCGCCAGCCGTAAATATTCACGCCGAGTAGAAATACAAACTCTATCACCAACAGAGGCCCCCGGTACAGTCGGAAGGCGATCTTCAGATTTTCTCCCGTACTCTCGTGAAAGATCGCCGACAAGATCACAGCAATGAACAACACCACAAAGCTCCCGCTGAACAAACCGACCTTGAACGTGGTCCACGGACTCTGCTGCTCTCCGAGGGGAGGAACTCTCAAGCGCTTCATAGCCTTCTGTCGATCGCCACTCTCGAGCTGGGTAGTGACCGTCGTTTCCGTATCGTTGATCAGCTTGTCGATGTCTTTGTTGGTGAAGAAATGGCTCGTTTCGACCTGTTCCTTCTGCCACCGACTACCGTTATCGCACCGTAACAGTTTGTCATGTTTTTTGAGAATTTTCCGAAACCCGGTGTGGTTGAGGTTCTGGTAGTTCTGCAGCAGGATCAAGCTCAGGTAGAACTCACTGAAGGCCAGCTTCAGTTCCTGTGCTTTCCGGTACGGTAGGTTCATTCGCTTCAACGCGTGACCCTTGGATTTGGTTTTCTGCTGGCTTTCGAGCATGTTCTTCAGCTGGGCGCTCAGGCCGGCATACTTTCGGGTGGCCTCGGCCAGCTTCTCCGAGTAGAAGGTGTTGATCTTTTTCAGCTCCTCGTCGCAGTAGTGGTAGAAGTTTTCGTCAAAGTTGGCAAAGTGACGCTTGATGATGTCCTCTTCGACGCTGTCCAGAGCCGGGGCTTCCTCCACGGCCGTGTACAGCATCGCTTTCATTTCCTGTGATTTCGGATTCGGACGGGGGGATGAGATGGAAGGGCAATGTTAAAAGAGAAGTTTTTCTTGGTTGATGATCTATAAATTAGAAAGTCTAATAGATTAGTGAATAATCACGTGAACCCTTTTATAGCCAATGCTTGGGCGAGGTCGTGGAAGCAATCAAGGAAACTTAAACTATAGTAGTGTACATAAGAGTTTCAATTAGCATGGCTGCTAATTCTAAAGATTTGTTCATAGTTCAAGCCAAGCTGATTTTGACATGGAGTTTTCATAAGGGCCAATGTCGCAAACGTAAATAATGACTTCTTCCGCAAATTTTTTGAAGATACAAACTCGCTCAAGTAAACTACCACTTCTATTGTAAATGGGAACTCTTCTTCTGTACAATCATCGTTATTGTTTACGTTTGCGACTTTGGCCCTCTTGAAAACCCCACGTTGAATTTCAGTTTGGTTTCGAGAGGCAACGATCATGTACGACCATGTATAAAAAACCGACAGCCTACATTGTGATGATGTACTGCGGAAGTTCCTTGAGGTAACATTTACGGAGGAAGAAGCAGATCCGGTGCTGATAGTTGTCTGGTAAATCACGGCCAATCCAGAGAAAATAGATAACTTCGGTAACTGTTCACGTTTGACGATCAACAGAAATTCAGAAAGTGTTAAAATCAATGTACGTGCTGATCCTGTTATGTATCGAAAGATGAAGAGGATATTGAAGGAAACCTCGAATCTCTCTGTTCGAACGGTGGCTCGTAAAATAGGAATGTCACCTGGTTTGTGTGCGTATGTGTTTATATACAGTCAATCTCACACTGACCGGCAATATTGTTATGGAAGACTTGTCTACATTTCTTCGTTAATTTATATGTTAAACTCATAATATATGAATATGTGAAGAACTCAGGGTGTGGGGATGAGGGTGCCAACTCCTCGACCCACTAAAAACCCACCCGTGCCTTAAGCTCCGGATCCTCGCCGGAACCACGTTTCGGTATTATTGTGCTTGTTAAGCACCCACTGTGTCGAACTAAGAGCTTTAGTAGTTAGGTGGTCCCTGCGACCTGCAGTTGGTCGTTTCGCCATTTTTCTTGGAGATCGAGGACAATCTAGAAGGCTGGTATGCATACCGTGTCCCAGACGTCCCGATCTTGGTACATCCTCTGGACCAAATTATTCGGAGTCGTAACGTGACCGCTTACGGCAATCATGCCGGATCTCGCGCCGTCGAAGCGAGGACATGCGAGGAACACATGTTCCGCGGTTTCCTCACTTGTTCAGATATTGTCTAAAACAGCTGTGGCCTGACAATATCTGCGTTAAGTGGCAGTTCACTTCACCGTGTCACCCACCCGGTTAATTCCGGGATTAGTCGGTGGGTCCACCGACCTTTGGTGGAGTTGTTCCATTCCCTTTGCCAGTTAACCATAGATGCGGCTCTAGTGGTCTTCCGAATACCTCTTGTTCCACGTTGTTTGAAGCACTCTACGTCCTCTTTTATGACGATGCCTATTGGCATCATCCCCGCTAGGACGCAGACCGCGTCATAGGCACATAAGCCTGTGCGTACTCGCTAGCTTACTAACGTAGCTCTTGGTACTCAAGGCGGTGATCCATGCCGGCCCGCCGTACCTAAGTATGGACAGGAGTTTACGCTTATTCCCTTGCACCGCCGAACTATTCGACATCATGCGGGATAATGCCGATATAGCCATAGAGGGCTAGCTCCAGTTTCTTGGAACTCATCCATCTTTTACAATGCCAATGGAGTGCGAGGCGGTTAGCTCGACCTCTTCGATGTCGTCCGCGAACCCGACTATTTTCACCCCATTCGGGAACTCAAGCCATAGTACCTCATCGTACATCGTGTTCCATAACAACGGACCCAGGTTCGAACCTTGTGGGACGCCTGTGGTGATCTGAACACGTTTCTGGCCTACCTCTGTGTTGTATACCATTACGCGATTCTGGAAGTAGCTTCCAAGAATCTTGTACAGATACCCAGGAACCTGGACGCGTTGGAGCGAGTCGGCGATAGCCACCCAACTGACGCTATTGAACGCATTTCTCGCGTCAAGGGTGACCACTGCGCAGTACCGTACTCCGCGCCTCTTGCGCTGAATTGCCACTTCTACCGTCGACTTCCCATTACGGAAGCCAAACTGGTTGTTAGACAGACCACCTGAAGGGTACAGGTATATTTTGTCAGTCTGTTGAGGATTACCCTCTCGAGCACCTTACTCGCTGTATCCAACAGACAAATAGGTCTATATGCCGATGGATCCGCTGGCGGCTTCCCTGTCTTTGGTAGCAACACTAGGGTCTGAATTTTGCAGGCGTCCGGAAAGACGCCCTCGTTTAGCCACTTTTGCATCACCACCCTGAACATTTCGGGATCCAGCAAGATAGCCGTCTTGATGGCCAGGTTCGGAATACCATCCAGTCCCTGTGCTTTGTTCACCTTTAGCGACTTTGCTATCGCAATGAGTTCTTCGTTCGTCATCGTCGCCTCATCGCCGACCCCCGTTGTGCCGTTGTCAATGCTTACGTGGTCACGGGTGTTCGGCTGAGCCGTCCACCCTTCCGTCGCTATGACAGCGTTAAGGTCTGGGATACTGGAACGCTGATCATGCGACAAATCTACGGCGGCGGGGGGCCATGGACTCGGGTCGTGGATCGGAAAGAGTCCCCAAACGATCACCTGCAACAGCTCTGGTGATTGCTCGGTTGGAGCCACCGTTCCTCTGGTTTTGGCCATTATTACCTGATAGACGTCACCCCACGGATTCGTATTGGCCTTCTGACACAGACCCTCCCCCACTCGAGCTCCAAAGCGTTGAAGTCCCCCGCTATTACCAACGGGGTCAGGCCAGTTAGCTTCGTTGTCATCCGATCAAGCATATTGGTAAACTGTTCGATTGACCATCTTGTCGGTACGTAGCAGCTGCAGAAGAACACTCCATTCACTTTTACAACCGCAAAGCCTTTGTTTGTGGTAGACACAACCTCCTTAACCGGGTACTTATCCGGCGTCCATAATGCCGCCATATTGGCCCTGTCTGCAAAAAGTTCCCGTTGCCGAATGAGATGCGGTATGGGTCGGAAATAATGGCGATATCCGATGCCGACTCGCTAACTATCTGACACAGCAGTTGCTGGGCAGCTTCACAATGGTTCAGGTTTAGTTGGGTTATCTGCATTACGGTTGGCTCGTTGGTATACCCTTAGCGGTATACCATGACGTGCTTATCGTCCGGTTTCCGGGCGCACATCAAGCATTTAGGGGGACCTTTGCAATCCCGCGCCTTGTGGCTAGTGCTGCCACACCTTCTGCACATGTTGCTGCGATCTGGGCCTTTGCACTCCCAGGACATGTGCCCGCTCTCTAGGCATCTAAAGCATGCCTTCGGCGGCTGGTGTAGACTTAATGGGCATATTGCCCATCCCACCTTCACCTTCGCCACTTTCAACGCCGCATGCGCGACCCGATACCCTGGGCCCGCCGAGGACCCTCAGACGTATTTTACTGGTTCTTGAGACGAGGGCGCGCACCTCCACACCCTCACCTAAGGCCTGCCTTGCCAGGTCTCTATACGCCGGGCCCTTTAGCGTTGTCGCCTTTTTGAGCTCCAAGAGCATCTCGCCGGTACGGGTACGGCGTATACTCCGCACGTCGGCACCCAAGCCTTCCAGTTTAGCGTCCCCGCGTATCGCTTTCAAGACCTCCGAGTACTTAGACGCATCGGTCTTGGCGATGAGGGCCTCTTCACGGTTACGCTTGCGGGCCACCTGTCGCTTATCTTTTTCTTTTTTATTCCTACTTCCCTTTTTCCGGACCTTATTCCAGTGGCTTTACCTGCCACGCCTGGGGTCGTCACTCGTCTCCCTCCTAGCACTAGCGTCCGCTTCCGTGCTGGTTATAGCTGTTGTCGTTGGGGCCCTGCCGCTCGGGCCCCCTTCGGCGCTTGAGACAACTCGCGAGCTGGGTATCGCGTCTTTCGCGCTGGGCTTGGCGCCGGGGCCTCTCTCTTTGAGGGCAGCCGAAGCTGGTCGCGAGGATGGACCCTCAGACCACGTTCGCATAGGTTTGTTTCCCTTCTTGGGCTTCCGACACGATTCGCTTCTTAGAAGCGCCAGGTGCCGTTTCGCCCGGGGACTCCCTAGCCCGCTTGGAGGTCCCTGCCCCCATGGACAGGGTGGAATCTCCGACAGAGACGGCTGCATCCGTCTGGGTTTGCTTTGAGGCTATGGCCCTCGCCTTTTCCGTAGCTGCTAGCCTTGCCAACTCTTTGGCACTTTGCTCGGCTAGGAGCTTGGCCTCCAGCGCTTCCCTCTCCTTGCATGCAGCCTGCACTGTCATGCGTAGCCTCAGAAGGCTCAATTTGAAGTCCTTCGCAATATTGTTACGCGTCGACGTGAAGTCGATAATCGCGTCCAATTGCTCAGACACCTCCATCACCTTAGGAAGGGTTTCCCGCATCCTATGCATGGCCCGGATGAGTCCTGGACCATGCATGACCACACCTAGCTTGGTAACACCTTCTTCCGATGCCGTAGCAGTACCGCACGTGTCGCTCACGCCCGATCCCACCGTTTTACGCGGTGGGGACCTCACTAGGCCGCCTTTAGCGAACGGATTCGCTTTCTCCTGGGTTTTCTTCGTTTCCTCCATGTTGTTGGGTCCCCCTCCAGCCGCTATCCAAGCCCACGTGGAGTAGTCGCTATTGTGATTCCATGGTTGTCTGTGCAAGCAGGGAGGCCATGCGAGGGTTGACACGGCCCTTCATGGGGAACCGTGTTCAGAGCCGGATCAGCGTAAGACGGATTTAGGGTCATCTGAGCCTACTCCCGCCCGACTGGCGAGGTCGGGCGGTGGAGAATGGAACGTACTGGAGGCCTGCCAGGGTTTTAATGGGACGGAGACGACCTGTGCCGCGGGAACCTCGCCATTTCCTACTCGGTGTTACCCGACAGAACTGAGGGAGACGACACAGGTGCCAGCCTGTATACAACGGTACCACTAATTATTCCTTTCGCAGCCAGTTGCCATAATTGGGGTTTTACTGGCATCCCAATGCGTCGTAGGACGCTCCCTCCGTAGTTTGTTTAGCCGTTATAGGGAGCTTAACGTTTCCAAGGTGCACCGCGGGGAGGCGAACTACATTCACACCTACCCTAGTGTGGCCTTGGCGTAATGACATGATGGCAAATCAGTCCAAAATATGCTGCTTGATCATTGGCAATAAACGCTTCTGGAGGCATTCCTTGATGTTTTTTTAGGTGTTCATTGTCTCCGATGTTACGTACTTGCTAGATATTTTGTCGTCTTTTCTGTTTCGGGGATATCCCTGTCGTTGCGTACAGTATTGTGGTCCAGAAACGGTTTTATAATCCAATTTCACATATATTGCATCGTCCATGATTATACACCCAGAATTTCAACACAAAATTGTAGCATATAGTTTCCTGGCTCTCGGTTTGACAGAAGCGGCATCATTTGATTTCCTTTTGGGATTCTTCTACTTCCGGTGTGTCTTGAGTCCAACTTGCTCTTTTGCGCGCATCACGTTAGACGTCGATGTCCCTATCTTTTTCGTCACATCTCGAACAGTAGCTGATGGTTTCTGCCTGATCTTCTTGTCAATAGCAGGACTCACATGAGCAGTTTTGCGACCCTTCCTCGGTGTATTGTCAAAAATACATTGTTCTTCATATTTTCCAACTGTAGTTCGTACCGCTCCGACGCTTACACCCTTTTCCTTGGCCAATTTTCTTAAAGAGATTCCATGCACAGTGTACCATTTGTGCAAGGTATATTTTATCTGCACCAGAGTAAGACGTCGCATTTTGAAAGCCAACCAGAAATTAAGTTTTTTTTTATGCTATGCAGAAATGTGTAAACAAAAGGACACAACCAAAATAATATGAAAATTTTATTTCAATTCAAAATGACCGTTTACATTAGGTGTGCTTATAATTTCTGAAACAGTCTATATGATGCTAAAGAAAGATCCGAGTAGATTAGAGGCTGAAATTGACAGGCCGAATTCGCGCTCGAGTTTACTTTTCAGCTTGCTACGATCGACGCTGTTAAAAGGCAATGGAGAAATCGCTAAACACCATGACCGTGCAGAAGTTTTAATCGAAATCAACCCGGATAAGCAGTTCCATGTACCGAGTTTACAATCGTAGGTTGTCCTTATTTTATCGATTAGTTTACTCAACGTTTGTAGCGATCCATAGTTGTCAATGTACGGTTGTCTGGAATAGGAATGTCAATTAGTTGTAGGACTACTAAGATAGGATTGAACGATTTTGTTCAACTTCTAGGTTCTTTCGAAAATGAGTGCGGATTGCAGTAACTATTCACAAGACTAAGAATCAAAATTTACCAATCAATCTTTATGCCCTAGTCACTGTTCAAAGAAATTCAGACGACAGCTGATTGAGCCAAAGCATAAATCAATCAATGAACTAAATGTCGTGATACGGCTTTATTCGTCTGTTTGTTTCTATTCTGATACTTCGAATGATTTACGATTGTAAGTTGATACAGTGTCGGCCTAAGTATACCATCTAGCATTTTATAGCAGCTGTATCTTTTCGGGAGCTTTGTGGCAATTCAAACATAGAATTTCAATAAAGTGTTTGTTTGACTAACATCTTTTCAGAACTACAGGTGTGATAGTTTTTTCATCATCTATTTTGTTTAGATGAAGCCATTCACCTTCGTCTGAATTTACTACTTTTGAACTTCCTTATAGGTGTTATATTCATGCGGTATTGTTAGTAAATCGTCTTTTTTGGAACCACATTTAATTTTTCTTTACAAGTTAAAAATTTGGTAAGTTTTGTAATTTCTTAGACGACTTTAAATAATAGCGGCGTAAATGTAGCTAGAGTGCATGTAATAGAGAGTAACAACAACATCTAAATTGAAACAGCGATGATCTGTCAGTTTCATTCTAATCCTCGTTCATAACGAGAAAAGACCTATAAAAGCTGGAACATGGCGTCACAAGCACTCTTAATGTAACAATGTTGCCTCCAATTCAGTTGCACCTATGTATAGCAAACAAACGCCACCCGGCTTTAGATTAGCACCGAAAACCGTGTTGATTGTCGACGGCGTTTCGTCGCCGACAGCCTAATAAACCCCTTTTCTTTATTTATTTATTTATTTACATTGCAATTTTCACTTCTCACCATCGTGCCACGCTTATCTATCTCAGATCGGTTGCTGGAACTCGATTTGGCAGTGTAAGGAAGGCTGGGGCAACTGGCCGGGGTTTTGAATTTGAATGCATTTTCTTCCAAGTGACATTCCAACGTCACCCATTAAACATTTTTAAAGTTGCATTGTGAAAACCCTTTGGATCAACGAAGACTTCCTCTACCCCTCCCAAAACCCTCCTTTTGCACCGTCATAAGATTGGTAATAAAATAACAATCCTCGACCCAAGTCAAGTGTTGTTTTAATTGGCCATCATGTCGCACCGTTTGATGCCATGCCGGCTGTGCCATTGCGATTGATAGCCGGGGACCGCCCATATCGCCCCCTTCTGTATCACGTGTTTCTGGAAGAGGAGCTCGCGTTCGCGTTTCGTGTCACGCAGCCAGGGCCTTGAATACAAATCGCAAAACGACCTCTCGCCAACGACGACTGACGGCATAGCTCTCAAACTGCAAAAATGATAAGCGAACGGGTATATTTATGGAAACGGTAAAAGCACGTGCTCTCGGTCCATCTTGGGAGAAGCCCTTTAATGACTGTGGGGTTTGTGTAGTAATTCCGCGCGACTTACCTCGTAGTTGATGTACTGTTTCCGCCATTCTGGGGTAATGTGAGCGGATAGGTGTTCCGCGAATTTCATCCTGCAGGTTCAAAGCACGTTCCGTTCCGCCTTGGGGTTGCTTCACCGCATTGATATTGGCTGGCTTAATTCTACTGAACAGTTCACTCTATAGGAGTGACCGCGGGTTGATCACAGCTGTAAATAAGACACGGTTGACCACTTCAAATTCTTCAATTCACTTTCTCAGTCTGTCGGATTTTTGATCTGTGAAAGAAAAGAAGAAGAACAAGGTAAATTATTAAATGACATTTAGGACAGAGTAAGGCAACGTGGGGAGGGGGGACTGCTCTGTTTGGCTTGAAGGCGACCATTTATAACACCTATCAACGGTAATTACACCTGACAAGTCCAATGTTTTTACAAGTTAAATGTCGGTACCGATTCGAGGCGGAAAATGTGCGAAGACGTCGACGTCGCCAAATCTAAGCGCGAAGAGTGGAGCAATTTCACACCCCATGACTGCTAACTAATCTATCTGCTAATAGAGGAGAACGAGTGTAAAACTGCCGGTGGCCGAATAATTGTCCCATGTTACGAGCGAAAATGTTCCAAAATATTTGAAGTCAGTTAGTTTCACTAGAACACTGAACGATTCCGTCTCCATGGGACAGTTAGGCGTCCATCGGTTTGCTTATTTCACGCTCCTATTGAGGCGTAATTTTCCTTCTGCTGATTGAGTGAGACATGTCATAAATGGGGACATCGTACGACCAGCGTGGCTTTTTGCATAAAGTGATAGTTGCTCAGAGATTTTGAACGAACCTTCGGGGAAACTTGTCAGAATGGCTTAGTTCCAGGTGTGAACAAAAACTACTCGACTTCTTCTGCAGAATCAACACTTCCCGGTAAACTAATTACTTGTATGTTGGTGTAAATGGACTAGACGAGTGTTTACTTGTTGTTGATTTGAAACTGGATCCAGGCATTCCAGATAATATACGTTATACAGAGATTTTCCGTTTATTTAGCAGGTAGCGTTAGCTCTACGGAGCCGATATTTAATTAATGTTCGGTACCATGAATGGCTTAATACTACGTATAGTAGGACTTGTGCGGTTTACTCGCGGTTTACTCATTTTTGAGGATGGACTAGAATCTTATATTGAGCATAAGTATGAACATGATTGATCGCCCACGGATGCTACTCCGTTATTGCCAGATCAGCTGTATTCATACAAAGAACTATGTTCGGGACTAACATACATCCTCAATATGTTGCACTTACACGAGAAATTATTAGGATGTGGGATAGTTGGGAAAAGGTTAGCAACAGGGTTCGTTTTGGTTAACTGTAGCTGCTGAACGCTGAAAGTATGTAACTAGCACTGTTGGGCCGCTCCAACAAGCAACAGAACAACGAACGCCAGTTGCACCGTACCCCGAATAGTCCGTAATGATCTAATCACCGTAAACTCGTAAATAGTGTTGATCACTTTTTCTGCCTGTGTAGAGTACGTTTTTTACAGAACGGCGGCATGCCTCCTTTTGGAAGATATCCTGCAAAAAGGGATAAGGATAGTTGTGCCGCCCCTCCGATTGGTGACCCATTATAGCATTAGTAAATTAATTTGATTCTATAGATTCCTACGCTCATTAATTTGGTACCAACCGGGGGAAACTTGGTTCTATACCCAATGCTTTCCTTATCTCCAATCCGTTTAATTACTCCAATATTTTGTGATATAGTGGGCGGAATATTACAGTTTGAGATAATTCTAAGCAGTTGGTTTACCAAAATTTGGCAGATCGACATGTAATCAGTGGGTGAGTACTTCGTAGCAAGATGCTAGGAAGCGGACCGGAAGAATTAATGAGCAAACTCCCCTAAGATGGATAAAATAGTTCAGAATAGACCTATAGCACAATCGACGTCTTCCGAGATACCAAGGCAACAAGTTAATAACAAACTCGTTGCAGAAGAAGTTAGTATATAAGCATGGGTACCAAGGTTACCGATAAACAACCTGCGATGGTATAATAAGATTTTTTCACCCAGTGCAATTAGTCATCCAGTGGTGGCCGAAGTTGGGTTCTCGATCAACCGGCATCGGATCACCAGGAGGAACTACCATCGTGCCAGATGGGAGAGGTTCCGACAAAATGTCGACGACATCGTCGATTTGAACGTGCACCTCGAGTCAACTGTTGACATTGATCGGCAACTGAAGAGCATCGAGTAAGCGATCTCCCAATATTTACCGGTGATTGATCAGGTGAGCAACTCTGTACCCATTGATAGACCCGCTAAAGATTTAATACAATTGTGAAACGCCATCCGAAGGCAATACCAACGAACTGGTTTGCCAATGCTGAAAAGTCACTGTAATCGAGTGTTAAGAATAACAATTTTGCTGACAAGATCTGCTCTATCCCAGATTGTGCAAAGCCGTTCTGGTAGTTGACAAAAAATTTCAAAACTAAGGCAAGGCCCATTCCACCGTTGATCCTACTAGACCGCAATGGCTCTAAGGATCGCTTGATAATTCCTGCAGAAAAGGCTGCTGAGATAAATCAACACTTCGTCAGCTTCCACAATCTCGGACAAAACATTGTCAGTCTACACGAAGCTGCCGTTGGCGTGCTTATTACAAACATCCATATTAGCCCCAATGACTTCACAGAGAAGTTGGAGATCTCAGCTAACGAATTGTTGACTTATATCAAAGGCTCAAAGAACATGAAGGCCCCAGGTTTCGTTAACAGCTTGCTCGACGATCAATTTGGCTTCTGACGAGGTCGTTCTTCAATTCACCTACTTAATCGAGTCATTAATATCCTCAGACGGAACAAGTCTGTTTCTCAATCATCTGCTATGGCACTTCTCGACATGGAGAAGGCCTATGATAACGTGTGGCAGGATGGCCTGGTGTATAAGCTAAAACGATACAATCTTTCCATCTTTGTGACCGTTCATTTTTAGTTACAATAAAATATTTGGTGGAAAGGCCAGTTAGTCGTTTAGCCTGAATAAATTTTTAAATATGTTCGTGCCGTTTAAATGTCTAAAAGTAAAAATAAATGTCTGTCTCCACTATTTACAGTGTTTGAGTGAGTTATTTTACGTTTAGTAGTCCTATGGTTGATGTCTTCGTAGAAATAATTGGCCTTGTTTGATTTAGTTACTCCGATTGTAAATCATATATTTATTTATTCATTTATTTATTATTTATTCAAATCAAATAACTTATTTATATTCAGTCAGGGATTTGTATTTGTTAAGGCTATGCATGCAGCTAGTTGTCGGAGTAAGTGTGTAAATTAGTATGAGACATCCCTGTTCCTATGGTTTACCATAACAGGGGTTCCTAATCGTAATGTGACCGTCTCATCTTCCTGATGAAGATAATTAAAATTTATTTGTCATACAGGACATTCCGTGTTTCGCTGCATGGTGCAGTTTCCGATGCACAGTAGATCTCCGCCGGTGTTCCACAGGGAAGTACAAATAGTAGGTCCACTACTTTTCAACCTATTCATCTCGGACATACCCCCGATCTCTGAAAATGGATCTCTATCGTCGTTCGCCGATGATACATCAGTCGTCCACAATGGTAAGGTAACAAAAGCGCTTACAGCAAAACTACAGCGAAGCCTGAATGTTCTGTCAGAATACTTCACCAAATGGAAGATCTGTATCAACGCGGCGAAGACCCAGGTCATCTTCTTCCCACACTCAAATTCTCCCAGACTTGTTCCGCCTGAGGATTGTAAAATTAGCCTAAATAACACAACGGTGGAATGGGCCAAATCAGCTGTCTATCTTGGCGTTACCATAGAAAGCAGGCTAGTTGTCAGGGAGCAGGTTGACAAAACTGTCACAAAATGTAACATTCTGTTGAAACTACTGTACCCATTTATCAACAGAAGGTCTACATTATCCCTGAAAAACAAGCTTGTTGTCTATAAGCAAATCATACTCCCGGTCATCGAGTACGAAATGCCAATCTGAAAGAGTTGCGCAAAAACACATCACCCGAAGCTCCAGCCCTCCTACCCTTTCCTTACGTGACCTGCGCCGGTATTGCCTTAGTTTGGAATCACCAGTTTTTACACATTGAGGATGTATTTTAGTCCCATGCATCATCTTTTCTCTGTGTAGTAACAGCTGATCTGGCAACAACGGAGTACCTACCGGTTAATCATGCTTATGCTCATTGAGGATGTATGCTAGCTCCAAGCATCACCTGTTGGCTTTTTGTGTAATAACAGCTGATCTGGAAATAACAGTGTAACAACCTCAGGCGGTCAATCTTGCGCATGCTTAATTTGCTGTAAGAGAGATTTATATCAGCTTATCTGTTTTGCGTATACAATCTATTATTTGATACGATATAAAATTATTCACATCATTATTCCGAAGCTGGTGTTTTTGAGCTAACATGAGCGAAGGAATTTTTTTTTGTCAAAAGAATATCGATGATCTTCGATGATTCTCCAACGCAATAGCAAAGATCACAGAGAAAGTTTATGATCTCTGGTTAGTTTAAGTTTATTTTCATTGTAATTTAAAGCACAGTAGTTTCTTGGGCACTGGCAAAACCTTGAGGTAATTTAACTTCTACTACCAGGTCCTAGGGCTGGTCTGGTTCTTTACCATTTTGGAAAGAAGCACACAAGTGTTGCCAGATCAGTGGAAATGCAGCCCAAAAGTGCTTCTGATAATCTTCTGTACTTCTTATCGATAAACATTATAATTCTGAGATGGTTATCAATCAGTATTTGCAAATAGTAGAAATGCTGCATTTGATCATATAGAACCAGTTGAAATAGCTGAACTTGTTTCAAATCAAATCAAAACAAACCAGAACACTTTTGGAAAGCATTACCAGATAGGGAATTGTTCCATTATTCATCTCATGATCCATTATTCATAATAATCGGAAATGTAGGTTTGATGTTTCCATCAATTGATTCCTTTTGTGGCTTGCTTTCAACAACAAACAAAAATAATTAAAATTAACAATGAATAAAAAGTACGAAATCAGAAATGAGATGAAAATGGGAGTGGTAACCCTAGGTGCTATACTTAATCGAAATCTTTTAGCGTGAAGCGATTTTGCTTATTTAATTTTAGGATCATTCTAGTTTTGAAGAAAATGAATTCCGGTTAAATATTGTTCGCGGAGTGAGTGATCGAGTGAGCATAGAAAAAAAACAATAAATGTCACAGCGGATGATACGAAAAAAGATAAAGAGCAGGATCAGCAAGGAAACGTCAAACATTGCTGGTGAGATCTTAGGAAATATAAATAAATACGAAATACATACTACTAAATACGTGCCATGCTCGTAGCGGAACATGTTGCGATAATGGAAGTGTCAATATAGTACACATATCCAATTGATATACGTATTGTGTTTCTGCGGGGCTTGTTGTAAGTGAAAGTGACTTCGGAATGGACGTGAGTGACCAGGCATTCTGAATGGGTCACTGGATCTCAACAGAGCTATCGCCTTTCAACAACCGGGCTAAACATATTAACAGTTTGTGATTAGAATAAAAGCATAGCTGCAGCCATTTTTCTTGCATAAAAGCACTGTCGGACAGTGGGAGTTGGATTGTAACACACACACACACACACACACACACACACACACATACACACACACTATTTAAAGTACAGTATTTAAAATGTGACGAAACAAAGCAACAGCTGTAGCTCCAATTACAAGTTTTAAAATTTAACGAACACTTTCCTATGTTTGGGCATTACAATTTTAAAGTTTAGACCGAAAATACAATAAAATCGCATTCAAAATATTGGAAAAATAAATATGAAGAAAGCGTTCTAATGGATAAGAAATGAGCATGAGCATGATTGACCGCCCACGGATGCGACTCCGTTATTACCAGATCAGCTGTATTTACACAAAGAACCAATAGATGATGTTTGGGACTAACATACATCCTCAATGTGTAAAAACTGGTGACCCATTATAAAGCAGTTTCGGCAACAGCCGTGCCCGAATGCTGATCAAGTAGGGAATGGAAAGGATCGTGTTGACATGATACTCGCTTTGAAGGAAGCCGAGAAATCCTCTGCACTTCCACGAGAGATCACTGGGATGTTGGATAGTTGGGAAAAGGTTACCAGATGGGTTCGTTTTGGTTAACGAAAAGCTGTGACTGAAAAATGACAATAATAAAGAAACACAAAACCAAATAAACAAAATAAAACAGGATGTTAGATATTGTCTTCAAAATTTGGTAGAAATAAATTATTTGTTGCAAACTAAATTAAGAACAAAGATATAAGTAGAATCCTTGTAGTCACCGGGTGTTTAAAGAGCATAGCCAGTTATCTGAAAAGATACTAAGAGTTACTGTTGCGGGCTGTCGATGGTTGATTACAACTATGTGTTGGGCACCACTGATCTGAAATGATCATTTTATGAGAATAGTGAGAACAGTTCATTGGATAAATGGCTATAATACTCAGCTGAAGCCCATTCGAGCTATATCTGATGAACTCAGTCAGCTGTTCTACTTAATAGCCCCTTAATCTTGAAATGTTACTGGTCTATATTTTTACTGTCACCCTTCATTGTTAGTGAGATGTTTGAAGGTTAGTTATTGGTTTGATCTATAAACAGCTCATCTGAAAGCTCATTTCTATTCATCTCTTCCACTCAGCTACTCTCAATGTATGCTTCCCTAAAGAGTCCCTCCGCATCCTGTAATAACCTAACTAGAAATTCTCCGATTCCAAATCACGAAAGAAATTTCCACCGCCTAACATGCAAGTGGGTGGAATGGTATAACTTGGAAAAAATTATATAAGAAATCGTTGATTCAATCCTCTCTGCTTTAACGCTAATATGCTTTTATGATAAATTTACAAGCTCATAACTGCATGCTAGTTTGTGATTTGAAAACTGTCCAGATTCATGAACAAAAACTTCGGGCTCTGATGCACCACGGCATCCGAAATTTGGATGTGGAAATTTCTGTTGCTCAACAAATCCTCAAACAAATGTGCAAAAGCACGTTGGCCAATTTTTAGTGTCAACCAGTGGGTACGTGTGCTCTAATCCAAGTTCGCCTTCCTTCAAACTCACTTACAATTCAATTAACCCATTGAGTTGGACACATCACAAAAGGAAATGTTGTGATGGAGCACGGGCGTTAGTTTACTAAAGGGCGAACACGAAATTATTGCGACACATTCAACAGGGCATAACTTTTTTACCATTGGGTAAAAATCAACCAAATTTTGCACACTTTCTCATTGATGTGTATTGTTTACATGCTGTCAAACTCGAAGTCGTGTTTTTCGATTCAACGAAAATGGAGGTGAACCAACGCGAGGCGAGAGAACAAATTCTTTCCAAACACCTGGAATTTCCTGACCTGTCGCACCGGCAGTTTGGAAAAATGTTGAACATTCACCATTCAACCGTCTCCAGAGTGTTGAAGCGGTTCCAGGAGCGGTTGACGTTGGACCACGGCAAAGGAGCTGGAAGAAAACCGGGACCGGAGAACAAAAAGACGGAGGGAAAGGTGAAGCGGATGATTAAAGCAAATCCCAACGTCTCAAGCCGTGATTTGGCTAAAAAGATCGGCATGTCGCAGAGCTACGTCCAGAATGCAAAGAAGAGAGCTGGACTACATACAAACAAGGTACAGAACTTCCCAAACCGCGATGAGCGGCAACAATCGACGGCTAAAACTAGAAGGTGCTGACAAAATATGGCTGCTGTGTGATGGACGACGAAACGTATAGCAAATTCCGGGGTTGGAGTTTTTCACCGGCAAGAGCAAGTTCTATGTGGACGACAAATTTAAGAAGAAGAAAATGTCGAAGTTCGCCTCCAAATATCTCATTTGGCAGGCCATCTGCTCTTGCGGACTGAGAAGTGAGCCTTTCGTGACAAAGGGCACAGTAAATGGCGAGATCTACAAATCTGAGTGCCTCGAGAAGCGCCTTTTGCCGTTCTTGCAGCAGCACGACGAAGCTCCGCTATTTTGGCCAGATTTGGCATCATGCCACTATTCTAAAAGTGTCCTGGAGTGGTATGAGGCCAATTCTGTCCATTTTATTCCAAAGGACATGAATCCGCCAAACTGTCCGGAGCTGCGCCCGGTGGAGCAGTACTGGGCAATGATGAAGCGGGAACTTCGGAAGAGCAAGAAGACAGTCAAAGACGAGAAGGACATGTTAAAAAAATGGAAAAAAAAACTGAGAAACTGGTACCGGATGACACTGTAAGGACTTTGATGGAGGGCATCAAGCGAAAATGCGTTCAATTTTACACTCAAGGCTCCATCGATTAACTTTTCTTTTGATTTTTGAAGTAAATAAATGTATAAAACTACCCTACAATTTTGGTTTGATTCTTAACATTATAAGAAAATTGGCATGACATTTTCGGTGTCGCAATAATTTCGTGTTCGCCCTTTAGATGTATGAAAAATACTCTATAAGTTATTTAGGATTATATCTGAAAAACCAAAATTTGGCCAACACCCACCCATTCTAATGGGTAAGAAATCACAAAAAAAACAACAGACTTTTGTGGTGAGTGACTATTATGAATCAAATGCACAGATGTATTTTTTCCTTCACTTAGGTGAATCGATCTCGTTTCGTTGAATATTCAAATAAAAAAATCGACAAACAACGTGGACGGACGGATTAAAAATTCCACCGTTTTACTTTGTAGGTACGTAACAGCATGTGCTCATTGTCTGCCCCGCCGTTGTTGCATTTTACGTCAAGTAAAGATTATTATCATAATTCATCCAGTGAATTGAACACCCGGTTCTCCAAGCAATTTGGAATGCAAATTCCCAGAAGGTATTGGCAACGAATTTCGTTTTTCCTTTTTTTTTAAGAAATAAAAATCCCAGCATGACACGGAACGGGGATGGGGGTCAACATCCTCGCCATCCACTCCTCGACCCGAGTAATGCAAAATTAACGCTTCGAAGATTTACGAGATTCCTCGGATCATTTCGCTGCCAGGCGCTTCTTAGCGTGACATGTTTAATGAGAGGGAAATATTTTTATCAGTTGGTTGGCCGTTTTTCGTTTTCTTTTCGGTGATTCAACTGTCTCCGACTGAAGACTAAATAATTGTCGCCTGTAAGTGGACGAAGGCGACGACGGTGTGGGTGATGATGACCAATCTGTGGCGCAGATGCCGATTGTCTCAAAACGGTCGTTTTCTACAAGTGCTATATCCGAGGGAATGAATTTCAGCAATCAAATATGTCGCTATCGATGCGATTGCGAGGAAGATAGCTGTGCGTGTTTATAAAGTTTTACATCGACTTGGGACAATACGTCTTGTGAGCTGTTCGGTCGAAGAAGGTCAGGGATGGTCATTCTGGTGCGAGTGATAGAACTAGGGTTAGGTGATGCCGGTAGTTCGGTGGTAAGTGTTACTGCTCGTCTCTTTGCGGTGTGTGGGTTCATTCTCAGCTGGACTCGTTTCAAATTTCATTGATGGATGTGATATCAATCGAAACGATGGCGCTATCTTTCTGTTATTTGATTGTTCACAATCAATGATATTCGTCAGTAATTCGCACTCCATTATGAAACGGATACGAAACAAACATCAAGAAGAACCAGCATTTCAGTGTCACATCGATTTTCAGCAGTGGAATACTCAAGACTATAAAATAATTGAAAGATATCAGTTTTTGATAAGTGATAAGTGAACGAGAATAAGGTCTGTATCCGCAATAATCCGGACACCTCAAAACATGAATAAAACATAAATTTCGCAATATATTTCCGTCGTAGTTGTTTATTTCAGATTCATGGGATGTGTTTTAACAATTCGTGAAGACTAAACATTGTTATTGGAAGTGTTTGACGTCTTTGATTCCTTGCTTCTTTCCAGAAAGCTTCCGCTTCATCAGAGCCCATTATCTCTCGATTGGTCGTAGCTCTGGGCAATTTGGCAGGTTTGAGGTTTTTGGAACAATGTTCTGATTTGCTTGGTACCACTCCATCACAGTTTAAGCATAGTGGCATGATGACAAATCGGGCCAGAACAAAGGTTTTTCTTTGTTACTTTTGATGAGGGGGGTGATGAGGGTAGCAATCGCTTCTGCAGACACTCTTTCTGATAGATCTCCTTGTTGATTGTGCCTGTAGTGACGAAAGATTTACTCTTTTTGCCACACGTGCAAATTGCTTGCCACACAAGGTATTTTTTGGGAAATTTCGATGCCTTCTTCCTTCTGAAATGCTCAGCTGTAGCATTTCTGGCCCTGGAAGCTGCTTGAAATCCTCCAGGACATAAGTTTCATCGTCCATAACAACGCATGAAAACTTCGTCAAATATTCACAATACAAACGTCGACCCCGTGATTTTGCTGCCAAGTTCTGTTTGTCGTTGCGATTTGGAACTGTTTTTACTTTATACGACTTAAGCCCCAAACGTTTTGATTTTCGGACAAAAACGAGCCACCGTTCGAATGGAGAGATTTGGGTTTTTCGCTAATATCCTTTTCACCTCTTGGTCCATGACAGGATCAGCGCGACCAATGTGTTTATGTCATTTGAGCACATCGTGAACAGTGGATTTAGGCAAATCCAATGTTTTTGCAAGGTCCCATATTGACAAGTCAGGATTTGCCATACGCCCGTACAAAATTCGCTCGCGCACTTGTTTTTCTTTCGTCGCCATCTTGAATACTAAACATGAAATGTAAACATCAATCATAGTCTTTTTCATCATAGACTCTCATCTATACCACAGTGAAATTTTTCATTCCTACGAGCAATATTGCAAAAGTTAGAATGATTTGAAGGTGTCCGGATTAATGTGGATACAGACCTTATTTGGTAACCTGTTCTCTCATTTTGCAAACAAATACGAAGATCGCTCTATATAAGTAACTGATTTTTAAGTTTATGGAATCATAAACATCGAAGAAAAATAGTAAAGCATTCGAGGTTTTCTAGTTCAAAATGATGCACGTGCTTTGTATGCATATTGTAACAAGGACTTCATGATTTCAACGTCGTTGACAGTTCGTAGACAATTCTGAGCTACCAAACTCTTTTCAGTGGGGTTCATCACCAGACACTTTCCGTTTATTGAAAATCCTCACTCCATCGCATTTGCGACAGGATGAGTACTTGTTTAGCTAATGTTGTCAAATTTGGCAGCTCCTTCTTGGAATGACCAATCATTTCTTGCCGAAATTTGTCTAAACGCTGTTCTTTTATCTGGATTCCGGCAAGCAACGTCTTTCAAGACGGCATTGAGCACAGCTGCCCAATTTCGTCTTTCACTTCATAAGCAACTGCAGCGCTTAGATAGTTTTTATCTACACTCGATCGATCTAGAGTGAGCAGAACAGCTATCAAATTCACAGAAGTGAATGCAGATAAATTCCCTGACGCGTGCGCCCCAGTGAGCTTACTGGCATGGGCTCCTCTGCTAATATACAGCAGTGATTGCAAATTCGCTTTAACGTTCATAACAAAGGAAGAAATAAGAGTGTTTCTTATCGCTAACTTTTTTCGGACATTTTGGCCCTGAAAAGAGCCGTCTGGATTTAATGATGATACGGCCCTGGTTGTATGAAAATACAAAAAAAAAAAAAAAATCATCTCGATTTCGAAGAAATTTGCGGACTTTTCCCGGTTTTAGCAATTTTGCCAATGTAACCGTGCGGGGGAAGGGTTGCTGAATCTCAGTCAAACGCGATGGCTTAAGCGCCAGTCCCATCAAGAGAGACCACCGGTCATGTTGAATATGCCCGACTAATTTTGAGACTGGTTTCCCAGAGGAACCACCCGAGCGGTACTTTAGGAAGAGCTAGGAGGAGATGGATTTAAATAGACGAACGCAATATTAAAAATGACTGAATGAGCCAGCTAAAGGACGAAACGCAAATAAAAAACGGAAACTAAACAAAAACTTCAATCTCAATCTATTTGACATCTATTTACAAGCTTCACTCGTGTTGGACAGAACTTGCTCTGAAACTACATACTATTTAACTAATCATGGCCATGAAAACTTTGTATGAGCATACCTGCGCAGCTTTTTCTCTGATGACGGTGATGATGGTGACAAACCAAGCAATGATGATGACGGAACGAAGCGACGATAATTTGAAGCGACCCGTGCGCAATATGGCCGAAACTAGAGTTGCGGAGAGAGTGGCGGCTGGACGGAAGGCTTCCGATTTATATCTCGTCGAGAACGTCCGAAATTGACCGTCTTCTTCAATATAGGAGCCCCCTTTCCCAAGCGACCCGGCTTCGCGTACCTTTCCGCTATGACCAAGCGGGGTTAAGGAAGACTACTATATTTTGGGTAAGGCCCGGTTCAGTGTCCAACACTTGACAACAGATCACTGAAACCGCGCTCTCGGTGTCCGTTCCACAGGGATTGTAATGTAGGGTGGAATCACGACGGATTTTTGGCGACCAACGGAATAAATTCGTTAGTTTTTCGGGCGAGCTTCACTCTCCTCCGTTTAGTTTCCTAAACAGGCGGGCCTTTACAGGGCGCACGAATTTGGCGGTCTTGCAGACGACGTTCACCAAATCGCTCAAATCACCTCCGTTCAGCGTCCACGATCGCCGAACGAGCAATGTTAATCCAGCTCGTATAATACAAAAAGCCCGTCGAACGAGCTTTTTGTAAGTATTCACAGTTCTAACAGATGTTTGCACAACGTATACTATATTGAAGCACTCTAAAAACTTTGACTAAACACTTAAAACACTTAAAAACCGCGACAAACACAACTGTTTTCCAGTCGCTTCACAAGTGTAATCTTTTTGCTTTTGACGACACTGTCATTCACCTTCAGCTTCCTCTTCATAATAGCCCAAGATCTCTCTATCGAAAGCATGAAAGATATCTGGTCAGAGGATAAATTAAAGAAGACCTTTCAAGATTTTTTCAGATGCAAATGTTTTTTCGATACAAGATTTTTTAAATGCAAATATTTTGTTCCCATCGAAAACTTCCGGTTTAAGTACTGTTTCCATCATTGGTTTGATGAAATTAATCAATTCAGAGAAGAGAAAGAGACCCACGGGTTCCTCCGTTTGGAACTCTTTCAGGAATGGCTCTACAGAACTAGCCATGGACAGAAAAAGGTCAAATTTGCTTCGGGCAACCGATTATTGACCGCATCTGCCACTGCTGGATGGACAATTTTGCCTAAAAGATTTATAAAATACGACCTAGAAATCGCAAGGAATACCGCTCAGTGATTCCAAAGGTCTTCCTTTAGTTATTTCACAAAATAAACATAACAAGTTTACAAAGCATCTCATCTAAAGGTTTCAAGACATCTCGCCTATTCAGAAAATCGTCTTGAGATTACGAATGAGATTTTCAGCAATCTCGCTCCATGATTTGAAAGATTTTCGTATAGGGATTTTAAGAAATCTAACATAGAAATTCCAAGGAATCTCACCCAACTGTCAAGATGTTTCGAAGATTCTCGCTTATGGAATTCAAGAAACCAATGCCTTAAAATCTGACCACGATAATTCCGATTAATTTCACCAACAGATTCCAAGAAAATTCGTCAAAAAAAGAGTGTCTTTTTGACAAGCATGATCGTCTTATTCATCTTGAGAATGATCCTTTTCGGATGGAATTTGCCTTGTTCACTCCAGTGGTCAATGCCCCCAACCGATTCTGCTCTATGACTGGCTCACTGTGTCGATGGACAGCAAAGTTTTCTGCACCATGAAGTATGCTTCCTCATCAGGGTCAGGGTCGCCGAGCACACCGGATGTGATTCATATAAAAAATAATAATTCAATTATCTAATGCACATTGCAAAGAGCCTGAGATGGAGTGAGCATTTGAGACCCTTTCAACGGGTGCATTCAGACGGTAAAGATTTCGAAGCAATCCTCACACAGAGGTAAACATTTTCTTATCAGCTGGATACGACTCAGCTCAGCGAGCGAATGGCGGATAGCAAACCCTTTCAACGCTCGAGTCTAGCGAGAGGTAGACGAGATTCCTCCACTGATAATCGCCGCTGCTGTGGGGTTTCGCAGAGAAACCTGTTTGCCGTCCGTTTGTTTACTATGCGCGCTCTACTTCAATAGAAAATCGACCAATGACGACGCCTCTCTGCAGCTGAGAAGTTTTCACCACCCGGAGGGACGACGCTATGATATCGATCTAGAATCAATTAATAACAATTTGTGGCACATTATACACAATAACTCCCCCTACCAACGAACCAGGCAAGTCTCAACAAACCTATACAACAATTATGGACAATCAATTGCTAATAAAGCTGGTCTGATAAGTCGTTCGTCAAGACATTGAAAAGATCTGGCCATTATCAGCAGCCGAAGCGCCATCGCAAAGAGAGATGGTAAAAACGAGGACACTCATCCAAGTGGACAGCCTGTACAGATAGCGGAGATTCCTCTGTTTGCTCTACAAGAGTCCCTTTCGTAGCAACTATCATGTGTATTATTTGTCCGACAACGAAAAAATTCTCTTCTAACTCTGCGCTTAGCGGAACAAGCATCACAAGCTTTACCAAAGGGTATATTTATAGAAACTTGAAATTTCCTTCTTCCGTTTCGGTTCAGCAACCACGGCTAGAACGAGAGTTGAGCGCAGAACTCACGTAACTTGATCTTTGAAAACAAACACAGAGTTCTGGCAGTGATTCGCAGACGACAGCAATTGCTCTATATTTCTGTGTGTCTCCCGCTGAACTGCAAATGCATTTTTGCATATCATTATCAAGTTGTTGCCGTTTCTTGATACGGAGAGCTTTGTTGCCTTGCAGCAAACAACTTCGCCTCGCATACACCCCAGCAATACTCACCGCGAAAGATCCGGATCGCACCTTTGGTAAACAGCTCTGCGCTCAGGAGTTCCGGATTCGTGATTCCGTTCAGCCAAAACAAAGCACTACTTCTTCAGTGAAAATAAATATTCTACTCAACAACATGAAAAACAAAACACACATGCGGGGCCCTGTAGCATTGATTATTTTCACTCCACACTTTTAAGGGGATTATGAGGGGGGGATTACCAAGCCAAGACAGAAAAAGTGGATCCCGTTCCGATGCACTGCGCCTCGTCGCACTCAGTCAGCTGTTCGTTGTTGCGGTGCGGAACAAGACAAAAACAAAAACGCACTTTTCTCAAGACGGAAAACAAGAACCGTAATCCAAATCACATCACCAACACCTATGCGAACAGCACAATAAAATGATTTGCCGTCAAGTTCGCGAATCGCGACACCCGTGAGGAAAAAGAAGTCAAAAGGCACACCATCAGCACAGCACCACTTTCGACACCCGACGGAGACGGAGCGGAAAAGATTTCGCACGACCCAAACACAACGCGACGGAGGAGTAAACTGTTGACCCGATGAGAACGACGGTCGACGACGGACACACAACCGCAAAAAGGAACGAGAGCAGAACGTTTGCTAGCGCGGTCGGCTCAATGGCTTCAAGTACGAAGGGAGCGCAGATCACCCAATGCACTTGGATGAAAAGTAAACACAAATAGTGACGTCGAAAATTTCACGGGCATCGTAAGGGGCTCTGGGTATGGAGTTGTGATATCGCTTGTAACGTACAGTGGTTTCACTCACACAATTAAACCATCTATGGCAAATCGTTATTCCAGTTCGTTGCGATCGACTGACAGTGTCGACACAAAAGCACACCACTACATATATGATTGTGTGCTTGGGAATGTGTCAAATAATGCACGGCTATTTTGAACAGATCGCTTAGCGGGGGTTGAAGGCTTGCTTACAATGGATACGATGCGAAAGCGTTTGCGGGAATTCGACGGTCTTCACACTTAGAAAAATGTTCAGTGTTCGGTAATTTTTTACCGAACTTTCAACAGCTGAACTTTCGGTAATCCGATTTACCGGATATCGGTGAAGTTTTACAGTATTCCGGTAAAAAATGACCGGAACTTGTCAAAATTTACCGAAATCCGTTAAATTGGATTACAGAACTGTTCAGCTGTTGAAAGTTCGGTAAAAAATTACCGAATACTGTAAAATTTTCTAAGTGTGTTCCCATAGGGTTTCTGCCAAATTTACGTACCCCACTGTGGGCAAGTCTTAAGGCTAAGATGTTCCGGATAAAGTAGTCTAATGTTTAATTTGTCGTTCTCTTTCAACATAGATAATTTCTACCAATTACTCATTACGCTGAATACCCCGGTGCTAGCAAATTGCCTTTTAGTTTCATTCCTGAATAACGAATGGTTCTCTTAGTTTTTTTTTACAGCCACTGCATTTTCCGGAAAAAGCTGACTAGTTCGGAATGAGGAGGCTCTCGGAATTGTTACTGTTGTGGACTTTACGATTATTTTGGCTGCAAATTCCGATTTCGAAAAGTATTTCGATTGCTCGGAAATCAAAAGTAATGAAGTCTTCAAAGTGAACAATATGTTTATTGGTAGATTGGTCATGATTAACACTCGCAAACAGCTCATGCAGATACATTTTAGAGAAGCCTGCTTTATATAAACTATCGGCAGGTTTACTAGGGATCAGGATATTCAGGCTTTTGGGGGAGAGGATACATTTTACATTGGCAGTTTTGATTAGATTTCTGGGGAAAATTGATGATATCTAGATGATAGAATTAATTGTCGAAGGAAAGTTAAAAATTTTATATTTTTTTTCAGGAATCTTTATTAAACATTGCATTTTCTACAGTTTCAAGACAATCCTATGCACTTCTCGGCAGTTACATGAATTTGTCAGAGCCTATATATGCTGCTAGAAACTGAAGGTACTCTTTAAACATTATTTTTGAATATCTATGGACTTCGGAGTAGTACTCGAACGAAGAGGATATCCCCCCTCCCTTCACACTTAGAAAATAACATCGAACTCGGTTGAATTTTCTACCGAACCCCATCGGTAATCAACAAGAAACCGAATAAATCGTTTATATATACTGTTTTCAGGTAACTTTTTTGAACCAAACCCGAGTTTCGGTTACTACACACTTAGAAAATTTTACGGTATTCGCTATTTTTTTTTTACCGAACTTTCAACAGCTGAATAGTTCGGTTATCCGATTTAACGGACTTTGGTAAAATTTGTTGTTCCGGTAATTTTTGAACCGGAATACTGTAAAATTTCTCCCGAACCCGGGAAATTCGAATAACCGAACGTTCAGCTGTTGAAAATTCGGTAAAAAATTACCGAATACTGTAAAATTTTATAAGTGTGTTTATGATAAACTTGACAGATAAAAATGAAAGATGAACCGAACAGTACGGTAAAGCAGGGATATTCAAGAGTTTAGTACACGAGAACCGAGAAAACTCGGTAGACTGAACCGAGCATTCGCTGAATATTCTTAAACGTCAAACACTTCTCTTTGAGTCAATTCCGCGACGGCTATGTCTACCGAAAACTTAGGTTATTTTAGCTGACTTGATTGAACCTGAAAAACCGTCAGCCATTTTATCTCCCGTGTGCGCGTCAAATGTGTTTTGCCAAAATTCTCGCTACTGTGTCTTTTTTTCAGGTGAAAATAAAAAAAAAAAAAACAGGAAAATGCACGTTCAGTAGTGTATGAGGATTATGAGGATGAGGTTCAATAAACAATGTAACTGACCAAACTGGTTTTATAACTATAAAATTAAAAACTATTTCAACCCAAAACAGACCGAAAAGTCGGTTTGTTTGACAGTGTTCGGTAATATTTGAGTAAACCGATGTTCGGTTATTGCTGATTGGATTCATTTTTGTCAACCGAGTTTTTCGGTAAATTTGACAGTTTGCTAGAAAATATAAATTTCAAGAAAATTCGGTTGCTCCAATTTGAACGGAACAGACAACCGAGCGTTCAGCAAATGAAAACTCGGTTGAAATTCAACCGAGTTCGGTTCTATTTTCTAAGTGTGTTGCCTACCCAGCACGTTTGAAGTTTGGTCAAAGAATGTGTGCTAGGGTCGAGTACTATTCAACATGCCCTTTGCTAAATTTCAAATACTTCTATTCAATTCACACTGACGGAACTATCAACACTTTCCCTTGACATCATTGTCCACTCTTGATGTCTCATGAAGATGAAAGAATATTTCCTTCTACATCTTTAAAAAAGTAGTTGTTTTTTATTATTCTAGTTTTGGTTTGGTACCAACAATTATCGAGTATTAAGAAGTTTAAATTCTTCTTAAAATTTAATTACCCTGAATTTTTGGAATGTTCCTTGAACTGTTGGACAGTTTCTCGAGCATTTGGGAAGATCCCTAAACTTCTAGGGAGCTTCCTATAAGTTCAGGGATCTTTCCAAATGTTCGAGAAACTATGGAGAAATCTTTGAAAACTGTTTCCTAAACTTTTGAGAATGCTTAAACATCCTTAGAAGTTTCCTAAATTTCTGAAACGTTTGCTGAAATTCTGGAAAGTTCCCCAATGTTTGGGGAAGTTCTCTAAAAATCTTAAAAGATTCCAGGACTTTTGTGGAATTTCCTGAATTTCTGGAAAATTTCCTTAATTTTTAGAAAGTTGTCTGGGTTTCTGGGAAGAGCCCTTAACTTTTGAGAAATTCCCTGAAGTTGCCTGAGTTTCTGGAAAATTTCCAGAATTTCTGAAAAATTTCCAGACTTATTGGAAAATTCCCCGAAATTTTGGGGAACCTTTTAGAATTTTTGGGAAGTTGCCTGCACCTCTGAGAAGAACCCTCAACTTTTAGGAAGTTCTCTGAAGTTTCTGGGAAATTGTCTGATTGAACCCTTAACTTCTGGAAAGTTCCTGAACTGTTGTAAAGTTTTCTGATTTTTTTTCTTGAGCTTCGGGATAGAACCAACAGTCAATATGCAACTAGCGCTTTGAAATTGGTTCACTGTTGTAGAACCCCTTGGTCCGAACTGCATCTTGAAGACAGCACCTTGCTATACATATTTGCGCCTTTGTTTTGATTTGCTGTGTTATTTTGACAGAATATTTGAGAGTGTGTTCGTGTGAGTTCATTACTAGGGGCGCATCATTAAGCTTGGGACCGATGTGCAAGTACTGACTGAGTCAAAAATTTGTTTGGGACCTACTGGTCTTGGAGTTAGTCTATGATAGAACCACCCAAGTAACCACGAGGCTGTAATAGCATGCATATATAGGGCATATCTATTACGTCTAGTGCATCATTGAAGTTGGATTAAAGCTGAAAACGGCCCCACTAAGATCGAACTAATGCTATATCGTTTGTAATGCCATAAGACATTGCTAAAGTAGCATTACTGCATTGGTAATGCATCACTACATTCTTAAGCTAATCTAACGCTTCATTACTTGACAACTGTTGAATTGATGCGATCCCGCATTACCGATGTTGATTTTGGGTTGAATAAGTGCAATAATATAATGCTTGTGGTTACTTGGGCATTTACTTCTAGGAAGATACCTGAACATCTTGGGTAGTTCTATTAACTTCTGAGATATGCTTAAAACGATTTGGTTAGTTTTCTGAACTTTTGGGAAGCTCCCTGAATTTATTGATAAAGGCCGGTATCGACTTAAAAAGTTGAAGGTTGCGGAATTTTGTTCAATATTACCAACAATCAATATGCATCTAGCGATTTGAAATTGGTTCACTGTTGTAGAACCCCTTGGTCTAAAGTACACAAAGTACAGGTAAACTTATCTTGCTGCATCGCAACTTAGCTGGAAACAGTCATTGGATGATTCTAGTTGTCACATAATGTCCTGGAAAATCTTCTTTGGCACGCGGAAACGACAGTGCTGCTCGTCGTTGGTTGGCATGTTGTTAAGGTAGTCCTGGACAAGCTTCTGATTTTAAACATTATTTGGTTTAACCAGGGGCAGGATAGTCAAAAACAAAATGAATATAGTTTTTGGCTCGGGAAGTACCAGCACATTGGTTCCAAGCTCGGTCCCAAGCACGGTCCTAAGCTTAATGACGCGCCCTTAATAACGTAACTCACACGAATACACCCTCAAATATTCTGTCAAAATAACATAGCGAATCAAAACTAAAACAAAGATACTTGTACCAAAAGGTACTGAAAAGCGCAAGAGTGCATGGTAAGGTGCAGACTGCAAGGTGTACTTCGGAACAGGGGGCTAGTCACTCTGCCACGTTGTGTTTGTGCTTCAGTGTGTCGGAAGGTGTTTCTGTGTTTCAACTTATCTGTCAATACCACAATAGAAAATTTATGCTTATTGGCAACCATGGATCTTTTTGGCGGTTAATTCACGCACACTTATGCATCATTCAAACCACATGAGTACAAGCGAGAGGAAAACAAAACAGTGAGAAAAAAACAAACGATTCGTGTAAGTGAAGCCAGATATGAATATATCTTTCATGTGATGGCGAGTGTGTTTGAGGTGTGGCGGATTGTGTTTTTTAGGGTGGTAACACAAGGTGGCCGAGTGACTTACCCCCTGATTGTGGGTGACCCTTTAAAGATAATAAAAAGAAAGAATATTGAGATATGGAGTATTGCCTTCACCGCTTCTAATGTCTGTCGGGTGATAGAGATATGTTTATAACATGATAGGCTGATCGAGATAGGTTTATAACATGATATAAATAACTGCTCAGTCTGAATAGCTTCTTAGACACCACAACCTTATATTCAGCCGCGAACACTCAATCAATAGGCTTCAAAAAAAGTTTGACATCCATTTAATTTAATAAAATATATTTATTTTTCTGGTAGATTTCACAATCTCGCAGTAGTAGCAGTAATAGTATTGTATGGTTTCGGTAATCACAGGCAGCCTTCTACGGTTTGGCTTTACATTCTAAACTAATCCTCGTTTGGTGGCATCTAAGATCTCTAAGTACATTTTTCGTCAATTTCTTCTGAATAACTTCGAACATCTCTTTCCGCAAGCTTCACCAGTCCAGATTATCCTTGGCCAGCGTGTAGCTGATGCTATTTTCAGAGTAAAACTGGCTGTACCACTTCCGGTAGGACCTGATCAAACGGTCTTCCTTGATCAGCAGTGGAGTGTCGATGAACTGCTTGTGGTTCCAAATCATCATGTCTCGTTCGAACTGCAAACGGGAGAACGTCTAGTAAGAACAATCGAATCCGGAACGATCACAATACTCACCATTACACTCTCAGCCCAGATGGCGAACTTTTGAAATAAAGCATTGCCCAAGTTTCGGGGTGCATAAAATCGGTGGATGACCTTCTGAACCAGCGGTTCAACCGGGGTGACGGTTTGGAGGGCCACCATCGGTCCGAGACTGGTTTGCATCATCAGCTGCACATAGCCCGGTCCAATTTGATACGCCTTCACATCGACCGTACAGAATTCGAACTTTTTGAAGAACTTGAACGAATGTTTCAGATCCATCCGTGCAATGTGCGAAGGTTCGGATTCTTCCGGAGCAAACCAACTGAAATTAGATTCTTATATTGTCACAGTACATCAATTTAGTTGAAAGTCGGAAATTACCTCGCATGCCAAGCGTGCATGCCGAATTCCGCCCAAGCCGGTCTCGCATATCGAATATCGCTTCCGGACATGCAGTTCGGCCCATGAACTGCCGATAAATGGGCGACGTCAGCTCCATTTTCCGGGATGTCCTGAATGTGTGCATTGACCAGAAACTCGTTCTTTCCGTAGTAAACCCATTGGCCGTCTTCTACTTCTGGAACGATCTTCATCTGCCATGGTTCCGCCTCCTCGTCCACGTGATGCCACACAAAAATAAATCCGTTCGCTTCCAGCGACTTCCATTTCTTCACCTTGGCCACCTTCGGTACGGATCCGGATTTCATGTACGGAATATTCGTACATTGCCCATCACGACCGCTGAAGGACCAATGATGGAACGGACATTCGATGCAGTCACCCCTAACGATACCACCCACTCCCAGGTTTGCACCTAAATGGGGACAGTAAGCATCCAGAACGTTGACCTCGCCGCTGTGGCTTCGGAAAACGACGAAATTTTGACCTGCAAATGGAAAACGGATGGTAAGTTATGCTGATTTAAACCCGTTTTTAAATGTCCCGTTCGATGCGGGATGCAACAGCCACCGTTGGGTGCATGCCGCGTTGTCCATTACTCACCAAGACAGTCGACACTTTTGGCTTGCCCGACGGCTAGGGTTTCCGATTCCAAAATACCGTACCACCCGTTCGGGTACGGTGGGGGAATACGTTTGCCAACCTTGCGGAGCCGGCGCAATCGGTTGATGGTGTGGGCTCGCTTTTTGTCGTTCCGGTGCAGGCGTTCGTTGTCCAGGACGTGGTTGTAGCCGATGTCGGTGAGGTCCTAGTGGGGTTGGGAGAGTGTGACGGAGATTAGAAGTTGGTATTTTTGGAAATTAAACTGAGAAAGGGATGAAAGGGGTTGCAAGATATAAGTGTAAAAAAAAAACAGAAACGCTGGGAACACTGCCTTAGCGTATACAATTACTGTCATTTCCCTGCATGGGTTCATTGTGAGCTTGTAAGACATTTAATAGTTTATCAATAATATCAAGTTTGAAAGAGAAGAAATTTCAACTGTATGAGAAAATCTGGTAACTCTTCTGCAATTTATAGACTTCCGTAGTATCTCACGGCTGATTTCACAAAGAACCACGGATAAATAAGCAAATAAAGAGACTCAATTGGATTTTTTGCAATCAATGTGCATATGCTGGATAATTTTGAATTAGAAAATTATCAAGCTAAATAGGCATATTCCACGAAGTAAATAATCGTACTAGCCTGTGAAAAGCAACAAGCATATATTCTCGCGGACGATCATCCAGCTTGTCAAATGAAATCAAAACTGTAATACACATGAGCAGAACGAGAGGAGAAGAAGAGCATCCATGAAAAAACACCTGCCAAATCGCTTCTTCTGCCATTATCACTCATAGCTAGAAAGTCGACAGAACTTCAAGAATTGATCTAGTGTACTTCCTGAATTGTTTGGGAATGTATCAGAATTAGCTCTGCAATGTTTCCAGAGTTGCTTCCAGAACCAATTCTCAGTCTTCCATGTATTATTCAGGGATGCCTTCAGAGCAATTCTGGGATACTAGCAGAGTAGTTCTGAAATGCTTCCAGAATAGTTTTGGTATCATTCTAAAATTGTTCTGAGAATCTTACAGAATAGTTCTGGAATCAACCAGAGTTTATTCTGAAACGCCTTTTTTGTTATAACAGGGGCTGGTAAGTCAAAGAGGAAATGGATATAGTTTTTTAGCCCAGGAAATACCTGCACATTGGTCCCAAGCTTAATGATTCGCCCCTTATAACGTAATTCACGCGAACACACTCTCAAATATTCTGTCAAAATAACAAAACGAATCAAAACAAAACAAATATTCTAGTACTGAAAAGCGTAAGAATGTATTGCAAGGTTCAGGGTGCAAGGTGTACTTGGGACCAATAGGTTCTACAACAGTGAACCAATATCAAATCGCTAGATTCTTTGGTTCATTCATGGTTCATTGGTTGTTGGTAATACAGAGCTAGTCTATGGTTATAAGAACAATCAATATGCAATTAACGATTTGAATTGGTTCACTGTTGTAGAGCCCCTTGTTTCGAATTACACCTTGAAGCCAGCACCTTGCTATACATATTTGCGCCTTTGTTTTGATTTGCTGTGTTAATTTGGCAGAATATTTGAGAGTGTGTTCGTGTGAGTTCATTCTTAGGGGCGCATTATTCAGCTTGGGATCGAGCTTGGGACCGACGTGCTAGTACTGGTCTTAGAGTTAGTCTATGGTTATACTGGGATGCTTCAGAATAGTTCGAGAAAAGTACCACAGTCAAATAGCATGCTTCTAGAATTCTTTTGAGATGCTGCCAGGATTTTTTTATGTTCGGGACATAAACGCCTGTGACCAGTAATTTGATCTTTTGCAGTATATCCCGTATCCTTTGTTTAGTGCATGTCGAGTTACTTCATCACTATTGAGAAATGAAAAACTATTATATTGAATTTTCTTTTTTTTCTTCAATCCTTGGATTGAAGAAAACCATCGCCGCACTTAAGAACTATTATATGTTATTACAGTTGTCATTGTTTTTTTTGGTGATAGTGAATCGAATTTTATTTAAAGTGTCCGTCACGTTTCCGCTATTAGAACTCTTTAAGTAGCGCTTTGAGTAGCGCTCTTCAAAGGCACGTCCCTTTACTATTCAAAACCGGATTCATCGCAAAGAAAACAAACAATGACTCTGATACTGACCATTCATCAGAACCCTAGTCCTAACCACTTAAAACTACACAACATAAAATCTAGAAAATGAGAATTCACATAAATGAAAACTAGTATTGTCCGAGTATTGTCACTTTTATTTTTGTCACAGGGCTAAGATATGTTTCTTAGTTTGACCTAGTTCGGACTAGAGTTCAGTGATAGTTATGATACACCGTGATGCAGCACGAAAAGGTGATCTACCAGTGTTACGAATTAGCTTCCTGGATTGTCCTTGAATGTACCCAGAATAGTTCTTGGATGCTTTCTGGATTGCTCTGGAATTTGTCCAGATTAGTTTTAAGATGCTTCCACAGTAGTTTCTGCAATGCTTTAAAAGTCGTTCTGGAATGTTTCCTGGGTAGTTTTGGATTGCTTCATGAGTAAATTTTGGATGCTTCCAAACTCTTTTCAAGTGTTTCCAAGATAATATTCTGGGATGCCTTTAGAGCACTTTAGGAAAAGTTCTGGCATTATAACAGAGTAGTTTTTTATTACCAAGTATTTGCCTACAAAAGCTTGGTAATAAATACAAAAAAGACCTAAAATAAATCACCGATGAAGTTTCTATCAGTGTTCTGCACTTTGAGGAATGAACACTTAAATTTATTTTCGAGGTTAACAGAGACACTCAGGATTGATTCTCTAATTTTCATGCTGAAATAAATGGAATATCTTATCATAATACAACTTAGCATATATATTTAATTACAATCGTATACTATTTATCTCACAAGCAGCTCTTTTTTTTTGTAGTTCCGAAATAGAATTTTAATGAAAATGTTATGCTGAAATGCTGAAAAACAAATTGAGCATTACAAGCATTAAATTGTCATACTACTCCGTGCTCTGAAATGGAAAAGTAATTTGATATGCAAAGATGTAAGTAATTTCTGCCAGAACCAGAGATGTGAAGAAAAAGTATTGTTAGGTCCGTAAAAGCACGGCAGATTGTAAAATTGAATAGAAGTAGTTGAAATTGCCTGTTTAGGTGGCGGATTTGTCCGCGCCTTAACCTACCCCACAGTGGGATGTTAGGCAAAAGTAACGTCCTTGGTTCGAGTTTACCCATGCCTTTTCCCTCAATTTTCAATACTTCTTTTCTATTTCCAACCTAACGTATACTGACGGAACTTTCAAGATCTTCATATCTTTCATTCTAGCAAACATTAATGCCTCATGCTGATGAGCGAACCTCTTCTTCTACATCATAATCGTTACTCCACGCACGGAGAATAAAAAATACAACAATTAGAGAATCCCAACTGAACCCTTGCGGCACGTTAAGCTGGCAGATCAGCGCATGCCCGTGTTGCTAAAAATTGTTGTTAGTATATATCATTGTTAGCTTAGCTTCTCACTTTTCGTCGTTTTGTTGTACATTTTTATTGTTAGTTGTGCTCCAAGTTGGACTACTTGGGAATCTCTCCTTGCCCGAAGGACTTGACCTATGGTGAGAATAGGCCTCAAGTGCGTTCGTTTTGGTAAATGCTTTCAATTGATTAGTTTTTTTTACACGGTTTGAGTTAGTTTCTTCTGGAAGTTCGAGATCTTTCGTCTACTAGTTCATTCTATTCATTTGTGTTTCATTGAAACTCGCCCTTAGGTTTGAGCTGCCGGGTTCTCAAAACGGCAAGTGGTCCTTTATTGAGGTGGCGATTAGCCATTTGATTTGAAATAAACAATCCAATTTATGGAACGCTTTAGTAGACTGATGACGCTGTCCGACTTTAGCCAGTTTAAAAAGAAAAGCCGGTGCCGAGTATTTCCGGACAGAAGAAGGTGTATTTACTTCCCAAGAAGAATGTCTGCGCAAAAGCGTTTAATAAGAAGCCACGACTCTCCAGCTCTGTTTTGACCAGATTTGGGTTCTTGTAACAACGCAAAATTCGCCCTGGAATGATCAAAGAGGTCAAATACGTGCCAAACCACCTAACTGTCCAGAATTTCAACCGATCGAAAACTACTGGGCTCTGGTGAGCCGGAAACTCTTTGAAACTAAAAAGAAAGCAAATGAGATCGACGAATTCAGGAGAAGATGGGGAACCGACCCCGCCAGCGTATCAGAGGCTACAGTATGGATTCTGATGGCCGTTGTACCAAAGAAAGTCCTTGAATTTCACAGAATGAAGGATTAACATCTCAACCAACTGTTTTAAAACTAATACTTGACGCAGTCGAATGTTGGTACACAACACTGAAGAAGTCTGCACATTGTAGATAAAATACGCGTATCTGTCAAGATAAGCAATAAAGGTAGTTGAAATTATATTGAAATTATCAATCTTTCTTCTCATTTTCTGGTTCAAAAGCACAAACTATGCTTTTCAACATCATCAAATTATCCTTTGTTTATGATCTTGAGCAGGTTACAAATTTAAATGACGCATCTCAAGTATCTTTCGATCCTGTTAGTTAAATATGCAAGTATTTAGAATACGAGTACGTTCACATTACGGTTTATATAACGAGAAAATGTGCAATTCAAGATATTGCCGCTATATCATGTTCTATATTCAGTGATATCCCATACATGTGATCTGACAATCTATATTAAGATTAGTACTTGATATAGCTCATATCATCCATGGAATCCAAACAAAATACATTTTTTAGTGGAATAATTCCCCCATCGTGTTATAAAGAAAATTTTAGACCCCTGGCAGATATGATGATGTTCACACCATTTTCATCATACAGGGTGCTGTATTGGATGCTCGGTTTGTTTGCAGACTTTTCCCTTAGTAAATGAAAAGTGAATAAATTTTTAATCGTAAAAAGTGGTACAAATATTTTTGCGAGAGTCCAAAAACCAAAGCTAAAGGCAAACTTCAACCGAATAATTCCTCACTCATGTCGGTTTTAAATCGATTAATCGAAATCGAGACAAGAATCAAGCAGATTTTTCAATGTTCAGCGTTGTACTTGTACGGAATTTTCCTAATAGAAAAAAGCGGAAATCTTGTAAGCTGCCTGTAATTAAAAAAACGGTGTCCATTCATTAGGAGGGGGAAGGGGGGTATAAAAATGTGACATCCAACAATTTTGCATTAGGAAATCTACGTAGGCCTCGTTTGTTTGAGTATACGGCTAACGAAAATACACACTTTACTTAATCGTGTGAGTGCGAATAATTGTTTACTGTTGTCATCAGTGGCCTGGCAACCCTATCCTTGTTACTAACGTTTGACAGTATGCAACATATCGCGGGCCTTATTTGAATAAGGCCCGTCTGACGTTTGTTTCTACGGGTACGAGCCCCAGTATTGTTTACAAACAATGAATCTTTTGACGTTTGGATGTTAGAGATGTTGGCTAAAGCAAAATGACTTCTCGCCAGCTCCCTGGTTGTCATTCATGTTCGTATCGCCAATGAACACGAACCGCAAGAGCTGTGCTTCATTCTGAAACTACGTCAAAGTTCTGTTGAAAATCCTATTGTGTTCGTTTTTGGTGGCGTTGAATTTTGATTTGGACGCTTCAAAGCCGAAAGGTACACTGATGTATTTTTTTAAAGCCAGCAGACAAGGGGCCTTCTGTTGCGAATGGAGAGAGTGTCAAAAATATTCCACAAGAGCCACCGGATAAGGGAATTCCGGTATCGCAGCCTTCCAGTTCTTCTCGAGCTCCTCCGGATTCGGACAAAAGTGTTCCCTCTAATTTTGCATATCCCAAACAGGATGCAATTTCCAAAAAAATGGAAATTATTAAATCCGAGATTTCCAGCCTACTGATTAGACAGCGCAATGACATGGTTTTGACTATACAAAATAAGACGCTGTCTGATCGATCAACAGTAGAAAATCGCTGCATATCAAGAAGAAGCAACGCCAAAAGACAAGCAGATTGAACAGAAAGAAGATTCTTGAGGAAGAAATTGAAACAAACGCTCATCTTGCCAAGCGTCTCAAGATGCGGCCTGATAAAGGACGACTTCCGTTAAAAGAGTAACCAACCAGAGTTGCTGAATACGTTGGTCGATCTGGGTCAACATGGAGCTTCAGTTGATGAGAGGCAAAGCTATGAATTGGGAGTGAAATGAAAATCACTTTCAAATTTGTATGGTTCTAAAAATAAAATTTTGCAATCAAAAACAATTAATTCGGTTGGCATATTCATGATTCCATTTCTTATTGACTTTCTGATCAAATATTCTTTTTCGGACTTATGAGTGATTTCAAGCATTTTGCACTACCAGAACTTTTTTCTACGAGTCATAATGTTTTGCGCATCTTCTCTACAAGGAAAATTGGGAATATTTTCACATAATTTTCCATATCTGGAGAATGGAAAAACATTCAATATCGATATACAGGTATACCTCGATAGTACGTACACGGAAACAAATCCGTCTCTGTTTTCATGAACAAAAAATCATGATGCTAACTGTCTTCTTATTTTATAAATTCGTGACTCTTATTCATGGTTTGATGATTGAAATGAAAGATGCGAGTCATGAACCTAGGAAGTCTTGTTTTGCCTCTAATCTTAAATTGTCTTATTAGCTTCATTAGTCAAGAGTCTTTTCAAGAATAACTATAGCGTAGTTAGTACATCCACCAAGTACTAACACAGCACTCTTCATCAGCAACCTAGGTTCGAATCCTGAAGGTAGATTTATTTTTTTGTTTTAATTCAGAGTCGATATAGTAGATTTGGTAGATTCATGGATAATGTTTTCAGTATCAGGAATTCAGTTCATGGTTTTGACCCGATTTATTCATGATTTAAATACAGCGGAAAGTAGTTCATGATATTATGATTTTTGTTCATGGTGTATATTCATAACACGAAAACACAACATATTCATGTAATCATGACCTGTTTTTCTCGTTTAGAAGAACACATTATTTCCCGTGTACCCTCGGTAGTACGCACCCTCGATAGTACGTACAATTTACCTCGATAGTACGTACACTCGATAGTACGTACGTTTTGATTCGATAGTACGTACAGTCATGAGCCTAGATTTTTACCCATCTTACAAATTTACCCTTTACACAAGTTGTGGCGGTAGGACATTATTTTTATTTAATATTTGTAACGGCCTTACTTAGGACTTGGTCTTGATTGCGTTGCGTCTCGTTGTGCTTATTTCTGTTTTGCTGGTACCACGTAGATTGGTTTTGAGAGTTTAAAATGGGGAAAACACAAACTAGTGGACTGAAGCGCCAAAAAGCTGCCATTGCAATCGGTTTATTGAGGATATCGAAAATGGGATGAACACCAGAGAGGTAATGGCAAAGCATAACATTCCATCTCGATCAACAATTGCAACAATCAGACAAACGCAGTAGAAAATCAGAGAAAAAGCAGTGCAGTCAGAAGGATCAATCGGTAAATATATTACTTTTATTGAAAAGCGTAGGTACATCCATGAGTTCATCCAAAGACATGACATTTGTTTGTTCAAAATCATTGTAGAGAAACTTTCGAGAAATGTAGCGGCTGTAGAAGACTACGTCAACAAATTTCCGAAAAAAAACTACAAACACGAAAAAAAGCAACTGTTACCAACCCAGATTTTCAACGCGGATGAAAGTGGCCTGTACTTTAAGGACACTCCAATTACCACTTTCGTCGATAAAGATGCTTCCTGTGCTCCGGGTCGGAAGGTATAAAGAGAATGAGTTGCCCTCATGCCATGCTCCAACATGGATGGATTATTGAAGCTTCCATTAATGTTAATTGGTAAATCTCAAAAACCAAGGGCACTGAAGTATGTTTGGCAAATTCCTTACTCGGCTTCTAAGCATTATTAGAAGGATGACAAGATTTTTGTTTAAACAATGGTTATTTGTGGAATATGTGTGTTTCGCGTCACCAGATTTTTTGAAGAATTTAATCGGCCTATTAGGGTCCTGATAGTTCTTGATAAATGTTCTGCTTATTTCAATGGCAGAGAATCACAAACCGTTGATGGGAAAAATCTGGACCAAATTTCTATCTCCTAACACGTTTAACTTGTTCAACCCAAGGACCAGAATATAATACATATGGGCAAAGCGAACTACCGAAAAACTCGTATGCAAGAGATGATGGCCCAAACCGGAGAACTCCACGAAAATGCTATTTCTGGGTGGCTCACGCATGGAATTGCGTTACAGGGGATGCAATAAGGAAATCCTGGAACATGTATAATCCGGTAGATAGCGATGATGAAGATGACCTGCCATTATCTATACTCCAGGATAAATTGCGAAGCATTTCTCAGAAAAAAGTCAAAATTTTCAATTGCAAAAAATTTGGTTTGAATTGCTAATGCTGTGTAAAATATCTTCCTAAGTAGACCTTTTTTTCCAATTGATAAGAAAATTTTAAGCCCTTTTTATCACTGAAGTTATGTTTTACAACGTCTGCTCTGCAAACTGAAATTACACAGTTGAGCTGAACTGCGATCCGTCACTGGTGTGTAAACCGGATTTTGCACGATTATGGGGTGACTTTTGCTCAAAAATGTGTAGCTTATGCACAAAAGCGAAAAAACCGGTTTACAAATCAAGTTATCTAATAGATGTGTAAGTGCATTTTAAGGTGCGCACAGATAAAAAGAAAAATGGAATTTTCTGCGTTATCTAATGCACGTAAGGGGAATTGCAAGATTTGGCTGAAAATAATGGGATATTTTGAGGAAATTTAAGCAAAATTCTTGTATGAAAGATTGCAAACATTGTTGTATGGAGCATGAAAGATTAAAAACAATTTATTTGTTTACGCCTCGTTCGGCTTGGAATTAAACGAGGGGAAATTTTACGCGCCCGTTAAAATTCATATTTTTTTTCTGAATTATGATTTTTTAAAGCAAGTATTCTTGGAAAATCTAAAATTGCCCAGATGGGCCCATTTCTCAAATTTGATCCATCGTAATATCGTTATTTCGATGTTTGTAAAGATGAATGTGTAAATCACTCATACCGATGTGATCAAGAAGGAAAGCTACGTATCAGCATATTTAAAAAAAGATTTATTTTTGGATGTACAAAAATAACCTCACTTTTAATATTTACTAAAAGTAATAAAAATATACACTAAAATTATTGGTTGAGTATGCATTTTTGAATCCGAATCAGTCATTTTTTTTCTTCTTAAGATTACTTCAAATTCAAAACTGAATTAGTGCAGTTTTTATAAAACTTTTTTTTATTTAAAAACCTCGTTTTTTGCAGATGAAAACATACGATAAGTTTTGTTCATCTGTTACAGAAAAACTAGCAGAGAGGTCATGCGATGAGTGTGGAGTTTACTTTGCATCTGACATTCTTTTGGAAAAGCATGCTGTGGTCCACAACAAGCGCGTCAGGGAAAACTACATCCAAAAAAGGTCATTGCCAAGAGTGACAAAGAAGGCCTAGTTTCCCTCGACGACGAGGTTCAATGGCTAGAAGAAAACGAGGTCGACTTACATGGAAGCAAATGCCAGTGTACGAATACCTTGATTAATCTCTGCCAGTTATTTCCATCCAAACACACTTCACCTATCCCTGGACAGAAGAACTTCAAATGATGTAAATGATTAAATTTGAACTAAAATACACATTATTCTTGAAATCGAAAAGAGTTATATGCATACATTTTTGTGACAAAGTGTGATAGAGGGGGGCGATGGGGTATACAGTCCTGAAATCTGATGGACGTCATTTGAATCACCCCTTATTTGAAAAGTGTAAAGTTCTGATCGCAATGAAACCTATCGTTGAACACAGTTACCATTGCTTTTTTTATCAGTGTATATTAAGAATAGTACTTGATATAGCTCATAGTGATGAGCTATGTTCTCATCTCATAGCTTGATGTAAATCTTAAATACAATGGTTGGCAACCCAGTTGCGCTAGAACCATAGACTAACTCTAAGACCAGTAGGTCCCATACAAAAACGATTTTTTTCTTGGCTCAGTCAGTACTAGAACATCGTCCCAAGCTCGGTCCCAAGCTCAATAATGCACCCCTTATAATGAACTCACATGAACACACTCTCAAATACTCTGTCAAAATAACACAGCAAATCAAAACAAAGGCGCAAATATGTATAACAAGGTGCTGGCTTCAAGGTGTAATTCGGACCAAGGGGTTCTACAACAGTGAACCAATATCAAATCGCTAGTTACATATTGATTGTTGCTAGAACTGAACGATACCATTCAATCTCAAATCTTACTTTCCCTTTTTATTGACCAAACCAGAGATCGAAATTTTCACTCAGCTGGGAGAAAACCATGCTCTCTCTCAAGCAGGTTGTCGATGAGTAGCGAACCGTTCACATTTTCATCTCTCCTTTTTCGCCGATAATTCATTATCCTCTCTCTTGCATATGCGAAAATATCTCTCTCCAAAATTCAACGAAAATATTATCTCATGTCACATTTTTCACTGAAAACATGCTACCTAGATCGTATAGATCGTATAAGAGGAGCAAATGTCGAAAATAAGGCCAAGCCAGTGGACACTGGTACCGCTATGCACCATCATTATAAAACAAGCATGAAGACTGGTGCATTTTCAGGTGTCAAAAAGTAAGTGAAAAATAATTAACGGTATCTAGGATTCACTGAAAAAGAAACAATTTATCAGCTACTCATGCTCTCCGAAAATTATAAATCGCCGTTGCTTTTCTCGCGAAAACTGCTGTGAGCGTATAACAGTCTCTCGCTTCTCACATTCTCATCTGTTTCTCCAAGCGGGTGAAAAAGGCCGTTTCTCTTCTCGAGTAGGCGAAAATTTCAGTCTCTGGACCAAACAAAACACAATTTTCCTAGTGGAATCGCGTTATAAAGAAAATTTTAGACCCCTGGCAGACATTTTTCGTCAGATCGAAAGATGTTCACACCATTTTCATCATACAGGGTGCTGTATGGGATACTCGGTTTGTCTGCAGACTTTTCCCTTAGTAAGACCATCCACACCGTTGGGTTCGTATATGGGTCATATTTTGATGACTGAGAGCATTCCTATTTCATAAAAAGATAACACAATAAGACTCTGATTTATTCTCGCACAGGTTTCGTTTCGCTAAATATTTCGTGTAGTGTAAATGTTTGAATGCTCTTCCGTTCAGGTTTTCGACGTTCTGGTTTGTCCCAAAGATTGGATCTTGGGGAACATCCAGCCCTGCAAAGCACTTCGTTGTCTTGTTGCGTCCAATTCCTTCCACGGGGTTCTGATGAACTCATTTTTTTCAAACATATCTCAATAAACGTGAAATTAGCAAATAACACTTTAAAAACCAAATCGGAAACACTCAAATTGAAATGAAAGTCTTCTAGATGAAGATTTTACTTTAACTTTTCAACTTGTTTTGCTTATTTTCCTTCAAAAAGCAACGCTCGGCTCGATTGGGTCTGGTTGTCAAATTTACGAACTGGCTGCTCACCAAACGAGCAAATTGTCATTTTCCAACCCGGTTACCAACCACCGGTGCAGTGTCGAGTTGTCAAATAGGGTAACAATTTACCGATATTACCGTATTGGTGCGGTTGGAATTTTTTTTTGATCGTACAAAGTGGTACAAATATTTTTGCAATAGTCTAAAAACCAAAGCAAAAGAAAAACTTCAACCGAATTATTTTTCACCCATGTCGGTTTTAGTTTTCATCAATTAATCGACATCGAGACAAGAATTAAGCAGATTTTTCGATGTTCAACGGTGTTCTTGTAGTTTATTTTCGTAATAGAAAAAACCGGAAATCAGAGAAGCAGCTGATTATTACAAAAGTGTAAAGTTCTGATCCCAATGAAACCCATTGTTGAACACAGTGGATTTTGAGGGCAACGAGACAACATTGAATTATTTTTAATAAAGCTTCAATGAAACTGTAATATATTAAAACAAAAGGACCAAATGGTATTTTAAAACTTATTTCATTCAAAATCAGATCTTAATTAGATCTATATCAAGTCAGTGTACTGTGAACACCTTCACTTGATATTGATATGAACTCGCTATATCACGTAAAATAGAGCGTAATGTAGACTCATACCATCAAGCTAACTAAGGCAAGTTGTACAGTGATTCATGAGAATTGGGCAATGAATAAGTTCTTGAATGGCCTAAACTAGTTCCTATGGTGCCCGAATAAAGGATATGCTATTATTCAGTAAATCAAATAAAATCAAGTAGATTTCAATATGCATCTTCAAAATGCCTTAAAGCTTCTGGTATCACTGGTTGGGCACGTTCTTAGAATGCCAAAAGGAAGCCTGAAGAAATAGCATGCATCGTAGATCGATCACATGGAAGAAAAGCTCTCTCTATAACCTCATTATATTTCATTACGCAAGTGTCACATTAAGCTCTGCGGTACCAGTAGCAAGAATTCTTCCTAAAAGTTAATTTTCCCAGCCACATCCCTTATCGCCCCAGCACACTGTTAGCGTGCCCAACGATGACGATTAATCAGGGGAGGAAAGCTCTGAGCACGCGTTAGAGCTAGCTCATCAATTTCAACGGTTTGATCCAAGTTCCAGCCAAGACCATTATATCTAAACACAACATCACTTCAATACTCACCCTCTTCCAAACGAACGGAGCGTAGTAGAACTTCCAGCTTAACCAAACAACCGCGAAAAACACAAACAGATAACCGACAATGCTCGCCGAAGTTTGCCACTCGAAGAAATCATCCTGGAGCAAACTTAGCAACACTCGATCCAATGTGCTGTTTCTCGTCGACGATATCAGTCCCATCCACTGTCGTTTCCATGACGCATCGGGGTCCGTCGGCCTACTGCCATGACCAAAACATAGCTCATCACTATCCATCGCGTTTTTGAACACTGACTTATCACTGATAAAGTTTCGAACGCCACGAAAGCCTCTCAAGTTCTCGCCGATTTTCTTTATCCGGACAACTTCTGTTCCCGCTGACTGTACCAGCCTGACTGATTGGCCGTCTCCCAGGTGCTGCAGCTGCCCCAATCTGTAAAGAAACAAACGTTCTCCGATCAGAAAATAGTCTTCCTCTGTCTCTCTCACTCTATTTCGCTGCGCTCTAAACGGCTCGCGGCTATAGTTGGTGAATTAATTTTGGAAAAGTAAAACTGAATCGATTGAGGATCAAACCCAACACACTGAAGAAGGAAGCGACCCGGGTGCTGCGATCCGCCAATCATGCGATCACCATAGAAATTCGATCCTAATTTGAATTGAACTGAATCCATTACACTCTTGAGCGCGAGGACTTACCTAGTACACACAGGATGGCCGGGCAACGAGGATGCACGAGCGGTCACCTCCCCAATCGAAATCAGTATTCTCAATATCAAATCAAAGATTCCTGTATGTTCGCACCTTGAAATTGAATTTTTTTTCTTCTTCTTCTCCCCGAACGGAATACGTTATCATCCGTGGTGACCTTTTCCTGGTGCCGAAGACGAGCGATTTGATCTGAGTTATCCGCGCCGTTCCGAACTCGAGACAGGTTCGATTGTTACTGACATTGAGGGAAGGAAACTAGATTGACTATATCAGCGGGACTTGCTTAGTCATAATCAATTTTCATTAGATGGGATTTTATGCTTCGGTCTAGGTGGTGCGGTGCCTTCTCCATTCGGCGCTTGCTTTGCGACGTCAGTGATGATAAGGAAGGTGTGTGAATTGATAAAAAACAATCGCTGTGAAGTGAGTAAGGTGATCGGAACTATATCCAGTCGCGTGCTATTATATGTATTGCCCAGGTTTTAGTTGGTGGATTCGCACAGCCGTTTGATAATGGTTGGGATTTTGACTATTAGTCATTGTTTGTGTTTCGACGCAAACATCGATCATGTGTCAAAAAAGGGACCATGTTGACATAGAACAGTAGGGCCACAAGCAAGCGGAGTCCTAGCTTCCCGCCTACTACTATGTGTAAACAATAACTTTCCAAACTTATCCAGATAATAGCAAATCTTTTCTATCTAGTCTGTTGCATCACTTCTTTGCCGAAAGCTCGGGGTGGCGATTGTGATTAGCCAAAAATAAAATTCCCAGCCATCCGCCAATCGTCATCTAATCATTTTATCGCATTTTTCGTTCTTGTGCGATAACGATCGAAGTTTACGCGCTGCTAGAAAATTGCTCGGACGTCGGAGGAAGTTGAACGGAGCAAGTCATTCTATTTCATTCACAAATCGGAACAGCATCATTTTCATCCCCTTGATTATCCCGTGGGAAATGGGAAGATTGTCAATTTTTCACAAGTACTTTCCTAGGATTCTAAGTGCCCGAGAATCAAAAGGACGAAACGCGAGAAATGCAAAATAGTCGCCGAAAGCAGTCGTGTGAATTTTTCACGCGAGGGCATCTGCACTCGGCGGTCGGCAGCGATGTTTTTTGGTCGATGCATTTGCGGATGGTGATTGTAAGGCGGGTTGCTGACTTCACAGGCGTTAAATTGGAGGGAAAGGCGATGTTTTCACTGCAGATGTAGATAGAGATGCGCGTTTTATTTCAAAACGATCGCTTCAAGGTTCAAGGTATTTCTAGTATCGAAACTTATTTTATATTTGTAAGCTATACGTGAATTGAATGTAATTCCAACACTGGATAGCCCTGGGAAGCTCTGCAGCACGTTGCGAGGCGTGGAATAATTTTGTTTGAGTAATTAGGACATTGACAATGGCTGAAAAAATAGAGAAAATTTCCATATAAAAACAAATAAATTGCGAGTAGATAAATAGTTGTGGTGACAATGCAGAAAGTGAGGACTCTCATAGAGCAACAAACCTGCTCATGAAATAATTGAGAACGTTCATAATTCAATGATTATCAAGCAATTAAAAACTTGCTGCAAAACATTTATGAATTTCGGAAAAAATATCGTAATTCTCCATGAAAAAAAACACAATTTTACAGAAGAGTATCACAAAAAGAAGCATAATAAGAGGAGATATCCTATGGGAAAATGGTTGATTCCTCAAATAAAGTGAGTGATTTTGGTAGTTTTCTGCTTGAAGATGCATGATCCCAGTGAAAATAATATATATAATTGAATTTATTTGGTTTGGTTTGGTGACTTTTGTGATTTTATTTAATCTAATCATAGGATGGTTGAATTTCTTCTACAAGGTATCTGAAATACTACCTAGATTAAAAAGTTCCCGGAATCATAACCGTGTGGCGATCTCAGTTACCCGAATTGAGTTTTGTTTTTTTTAAGGTGGCACATCTGTCATTGACATTCTATGAAATTATTACCTTGATAGCTTGCCATTTGTTAATGTGTAATGTGCTATGTCACTTCAAAAATTGGCCTATCGAACCCAAGTTAACATATATTGGGTTCCCGGCCACTGCGGAATTCAAGGAATGAAAAGCCGACATGATAGCAAGACTCGGATCATCTCAACAGTTAATAGGACCAGACACATTCTGTTTGGAATGAAAAGAGATGGGAAAAATAAAAGTGGAGACCAACTGAAACCACACTCACATTGCTAGGGAATCGAAACGGTAAATCCGAGCATTTCAATAACTCGCAAAATTCTTGAATTATCAAAAAATGATCTCAGTACTTACACTGCTTTAATAACAGGGCATTGTCCATGCAAATATCACCTGAAGCCAATAGGAAAACTTCAAGAGAATTTGCTTCGATTGTGTGGCACAGAAAAGGAAGACTCTCAACGCCTTCTATGTTATTGTACAGTAATCTGTAACAAAAGGCATACATTGCTGGAAAAGGGGCATGCAGAACCCTTTGATATTTAGAATGCAGAGCCTTGACAAGGAGTGCATATCATTCGAAATGTTATACCTGGCTGGGAAATGCGTTGAGTCAGTCCATGTCGGTCGCTTCACATAATAGTGATACGGCATACTGATATACACGTAGTTATTAGTACGCGACTCTGAAGAAGTCTGCACATTGTAGACGAAATACGCGTATCTGTCAAGATAAGCAAAGGTAGTTGGAATTAAATGGAAAATACTAATGTTTCTTCTAATTCCTAGTGGTGTTCCACTAAACAGCTCAAACCCTCTAGGATTTATCCGTACGATTTTCATACGATCGGAATTATGAATCACAAAGCAAAGGACTATTATGATTATGGTTGCACTGATTGGGAAAAACATGCCTCTTATATACTTTCAATTGACATCACTTATCAAGCGTGTATAGTCTCGTGGGATTGTGACTCATCCCTGGATCCCGAGGTTCATGGTTCAAATCCCGATTGGAGTTTTTTGTTTCTGTGAGATTTTTTTTCATTTGATTGTCCTATAAAATTCTTTCCATTAGAGTGTCGTATGAAATTTGCAATTATATCTTCTGTCAAATTTCCATACGATATTCCTATAATTTTTTTTTCGATTTGTTCCCTATAACTTTACATTACTTATATTAACATATTTTAATAAATAAATAAACGAAAAAATAAATAATAAAATAAATGATAAAAAAGGAAAAATATACAATAAACGAACTAAAATAAAAAATATTAAAAACTTAACACATAACTATTTAAAAATATGAATATGTGCCTAATAATAAATCAATTAATCAATGAATAAACAAATGAGCACAAAATGAATGTATAAGTTAAGTTATCTATAAATAAATTATTTAATACATATGTATACATAAATTATGTGTATAAGTAAATTATTCAATGAGTATATTTAAGGCAACGAATACATAAATAAATTAATACATAAATGAATCAATAAATTAATGTATTAATACTAACTAATAAAGCAATTAATAGATAAATAAAAAGAGAAATAAGGAAATTGGTGTGAAAATTGATGTGTAAATATATAAATACTTTGATGAATCAAAAAGAAGATAGAGCCAAAGAAATAAATAAATATATAAATAAAAACATATTGTAGAAACAACAAGTAATATATAAGTCAACTTATATATTATATTTTAAATTTAAAAGTAAGTAAATAAATGAATGAGCAAATGATTAAATTATTATTTAAAAGGTTTATTTATGTACTAGCTTATTCATTTGAGATAAAATAATGAATTATTTAAGGAAAAGATAAATCAATGAATAAAATAAGAATGAAAGAAATGAATATAAATAAATGAGTTATTAATCGAATAATATATTACTAACCATACAAAAATATAAATATATTCATAAATACAGAACAATTGTTGTTTAAATACACGAAAGATTGAACTAATTTTAAACCAAATGTAAAAAATCAAAAAGCAACGAATGAAAAAATATGTCAATAAATTAGTGAATGATTCAACAAATAAATTTAGCAAACAAAGGATAAGTTTTTTATATATAAATATTTTTTTTAATATCAACATACATCGTTTTTATTAAAATGGATAAATAAATACACATATACATTAAAGAGTGAAAATAGATACATCAAATAATCGATATATAAATAAATCAATACATCAATAAATTAATAAATGTATAAACAGTGTAGAAATACCAAAACGGGGAATATATCACAATAGATGTAAGAAATGGCGGCAGTGATGAATATACCCAACATGAAAAATATATGTAAAAGTTACACCATAAAGCGTACATCTGCGATTGTGTGTAAACGCGATTTTGTACAATTTTCATAATGGAATTGAATTTGCAACAACGAGTTTGTATTAAGTTTTGCGTTAAAAGCGGTTACAATGGGGCGCCGGCATTGCAAACGTTAGTAACGGCAACGATATTCTGAAGAGAACAGTCGTTCATCAGTGGCACGAACGTTTCAGAAGTGGCCGTGAGTCTTTGAATGATTTTCTGTCGAAAAATCAGGAGATGCTCACAGTTTTCATGGATTACAAGGGTGTTTTGTATCATGAACTCCTTTCACATGGCCAGACCGGCAACAAGGAGTACTATTTGGGTGTAATGAGACGTGAAGCCATTCACCACAACAGACCGGATTTCTGGGCAAACAACTCATGGATCTTGAACCACGATAAAGCACCGTCACACAATGCCGTCGTTTTCCGTGAAAAATTCGCTTAAAAGAAATCAAATACCATTCAATAACCACCGAATTCACTTGATTTGGCTCCCTGCGACTTTATCCTATGCGATTGACACAAAAAACCGCTTCGTGGAACGCGTTTTAGCACCAGAGATGAGATCATGGAAAACTCGTAAGATGGCTCTGATGCCCATATCGCAGACCGAATATAAAAAAAAGTTTCGGAGATTGTATCAAACGCTGGCATAAGTGCGTTGCAGTCGATAAGGAGTACCTTGAAGCGGACAATATCGATTTTGATGTTCAATCGTGTATTTTTTATTTCCTTCGGAACTTCAAAGTCAGTTTGTATGACAAGAATATTTTTCGGATTTTCAAATGGATCGATTTCATTATTAGTTATTTGAAGAAATGTAGAATAAATGAATAACAAAATAAATGAATAAATGAATAAATGAATAAATCAATAAATGAATAAATGAATAAATGAATAAATGAATAAATGAATAAATGAATAAATGAATAAATGAATAAATTAATAAATGAATAAATGAATAAATGAATAAATGAATAAATGAATAAATGAATAAATTAATAAATTAATAGATGAATAAATGAATAAATTAATAAATGAATAAATGAATAAATAAAAAATAAATAAATGAATAAATGAATAAATGAATAAATGAATAAATGAATAAATGAATAAATGAATAAATGAATCCATGAATAAATGAATAAATGAATAAATGAATAAATGAATAAATGAATAAATGAATAAATGAATAAATGAATAAATGAATAAATGAATAAATGAATAAATTAATAAATGAATAAATGAATAAATGAATAAATTAATAAATGAATAAATGAATAAATGAATAAATGAATAAATGAATAAATGAATAAATGAATAAATGAATAAATGAATAAATGAATAAATGAATAAATGAATAAATGAATAAATGAATAAATGAATAAATGAATAAATGAATAAATGAATAAATGAATAAATGAATAAATGAATAAATGAATAAATGAATAAATGAATAAATGAATAAATGAATAAATGAATAAATGAATAAATGAATAAATGAATAAATGAATAAATGAATAAATGAATAAATGAATAAATGAATAAATGAATAAATGAATAAATGAATAAATGAATAAATAAATAAATGAATAAATGAATAAATGAATAAATGAATAAATGAATAAATGAATAAATGAATAAATGAATAAATGAATAAATGAATAAATGAATAAATGAATAAATGAATAAATGAATAAATGAATAAATGAATAATGAATAAATGAATAAATGAATAAATGAATAAATGAATAAATGAATAAATGAATAAATGAATAAATGAATAAATGAATAAATGAATAAATGAATAAATGAATAAATGAATAAATGAATAAATGAATAAATGAATAAATGAATAAATTAATAAATTAATAAATCAATAAATGAATTAATGAATAAATGAATAAATGAATAAATGAATAAATGAATTAATGAATAAATGAATAAATGAATAAATGAATAAATGAAAAATTTTTGAAATGAATAGATATATAAATGAAAAAATAAATGATGCGTCGCTCAAGTTTCAATTTATTATGGGGTATAGAATTTTAATAGCGTAAAAATATATTCTCATCTACCGCATTTTACGTTCATGTGCTTGTCAGCGAATTCTGTTAAAAGTGGATACTGCGCATTATTCTTAGCAGAGACCGAAACTTTCGCCTACTCGAGAAGAGAAACGTTCTTTTTCACCCGCTTTGAGAAACAAATGAGAATGTGAGAAGCGAGAGACTATTATACGCTCACTGCAGTTTTCGCGAGAAAAGCAACGGCGATTTATAATTTTCGGAGAGCATGAGTAGCTGATAAATCATTTCTTTTTCAGTGAATCCTAGATGTCGATAATTATTTTTCGCTTACTTTTTGACACTTGAAAATACACCAATCTTCATGCTTGTTTTATTCTGACATTATAATTCCATAATGATGGTCCATGGCTGTACCAGGGTGCACCGACTTGGCCTTTTTCCGGTTTTCGCTCCTCGTATACGATCTAGGTATATTAACACATTGTTTTGAACTAATGAATAAATTAGTGAAATAGGTAATGAATAAATTAATGAATTGATAAATGAATAGATGAACAAATAAATCAATGAACAAATGAATAAATACATGAATGAATGAATCAATCAATTAATGAATGAATAAAAATACACATATGAATGTATGAATATAAACAAATTATTCAAAGAGTAAGTGAATTGACAAACAAATTCATAAAATGAGTTAACTGATCAATATTAATATGAAGAAATATGTAAATCGATTAATAAATAAGGAATAAAAAAATAACTCAACCTAACTTATCTTAACATAACTTAATAAATAAACAAACGTATAAATAAATAATAAAATAAATAAATAAAATGAACTAATCTTTCATAAACGAATAAAAAAAATATATATAAATATGATAAACTTAAGAGATAACTATATACACAAGAAAATATATCTCCAAAAAAATAGAACAAGTGATTAATGGATAAACAAATGAACTAACAAATAAATGAATAAGTTTATTTAAATACAACTCATATGTAAAATATATGAAAAAATTATATTTATAAATAAATATATTAATATATTACTTAATGAAAATATAAAAGGCAAAAATAAATTAATAAATATATAAATCAATAAATAAATTAATGTATGAATAAATAAATACAGCAATGACTAAATAAAACAAAGTAAATAAAAGAAAAGAAGTAGAGAAATTGATAGGAAATATTATTTTGTAAATAAAATAGGAGACAAATTAACCCAAAACAAGTGGTTAATAAATGTATGAATAACAAATTTAATTAAAACAATAAATAAATAATAAATCAACCTAAATATTATACTTTGAAATATTAAAGAAAGTAAATAAATGAATAAGTGAATAATTAAATTATAAAATAAATAGGTATATAAATCTTAAAACTAATTTATTTAAAATAAATTAATGTATACATTCAATCAATAAACAAATCAATAAACAAAATGGAAAATTAATAAAAGTAATAAATTTAAATAAAATAAGTTTTAAATTGATGAACAAATTATAAACTATACAAAAGTACTAATATAATCAAATGAGCAGTACAATTGATGCTTAAAATACGGAGAAATGAACAAACTTTAAAACAAATGTTAAAAATTTACAAATATGAAAAATATGTAAATAGATAAATAAATAAATAATTCAAAAATTAATTTAATAACAAACGAATAAGGTTATTATAATAAAAATAATATTTTTATGTAAACAAATATCTTATTTATTTATACGAATAAATATATACATATATACATAAATGAGTTTATAAAAAAACAATAAAATAAAAAAAAGATATATCAATTAATCAATGTATGAAAAACTTAATATACAAAGGAATGCATATATAATATTTAATATATAATAAACAAATAAATAAAAACACCAAAATATTTGCACGAAAGAATTGAAAAAAGATATTGATTGGATTATTAAAATATAAATAAATAAAAACTTTGAAGCACACAAAAGAAATAAATTAACATTAAAATATGTAAATTAATAAACAAATTTAAAATTTTAACTACATTAAAAATGAATATAAAATATAACATAAATAGTTTATCTTTAATTGGAAAACTGGATAGATAAATGATGGAGTGAATGGTTAAATATTTATATAAAAGAGTATGTTTAATTTTTAGCTATTTAATTTGAAATAAATGAATAATTAAGAGAATAATTTAAAAAGCAGAATTGAAATTGTGTTCATCAATAGTGAATAATAATAAATGAGTTTAGTAAATCTAAATCTAAATTTACTAGATCAATAAATGATTAAATTAATTTAATCAGAGTACATAAAAAAAATTACATAAATAAATCAATTATTCAATGTTTCAATACTAACTTATATGACATTGAATAAGTAAATAAAAAGTAAAAAATTAGAAGTAAAGATATTGGTGTGAAAATTGATACATTAATAAATGAATACTTGGACGAATAAAAGAAGGTGATGAATTACTCAAAAAATTAATAAATATATCAAGAAAATATATTTTTTAAACTACAAATAAATTATAATTCAACTTTAATATGAAATGTATAATTATAATAGTGAGTAAATAATTTAAGAGCGAAGGATTATTTTATAATTAAAATAGGTTTAATTATTTATTACCCTATTTATTTAGAATAAATTGATGAATGAATTATACAATAAATGAAATTAAAAAAATAAAATAGAAATAAATGAGTCATAAATCGATTAATAGATAATTAACTTTACAAAAATATAAATATATTCATAGAAATATAACAATTGGTGTTTGTAAAGAAAAGATTGAACTTATTTTATAACAAATGTAAAAAATAAATAAATGTAGGAAATAAACAATTGTAAAAAATAAGCAAATGTAAAGAATGAACAAATGAAAAAAATGTGCAAATTGATAAGTAAATGATTCAACAAATAAATTTAATAATAGAAGAATAAGTATATAAATACATTAAGAATGTTTTTTATACAAACACATATCGTTTTTATTTTTTATAAATAAAATAATACAAATACAAATTAATGAGTTTATATAAAGCAATAAAAAAATAAATAAATATATCAAACAATCAATAATTGAATAAATCAATATATCAATGAAATAGTAAATGAACAAATAGACATACCAAAATATAAATACGAATAAAAAAAAGGAGATTGATTAGGTAATAGATAAATAAATAAATGAAAACGTTGGTGTACAAAAGAGAGAAAAATTAACTTGAAAATATTTAAATAAATAAACAAATACAACATTTTAAATAATTTAAATAATATATAAAATAACATTAATAATTTATCTTTAAATGAAAAATGGATAAAGGAATGAACAAGTGACTGAATAAATAATTAAATGAATAAGTTTGACGACGTAATAAGCAGTTAAGTTTATAAATGAACAAATCAATAAATACACAGATCAATTAATGTTTGAATGAACAATATAAAATGAACAAATAAATCAAGAAATGAATGAATTAATTAAAAATTTAATTATTGCATAGTTTAATATAAAAATAAACTTTTCATAAAAGTATTACATTAAGTGATGCAACTGAATTCAGATAGGTAGAACACGGCAGAAAATTTTCTCCGATGTAGGCATGGTTTGTTATTTCATCTCATATGTCGTAAGACCCTATAGTAAGTCAAAACGTTATTACAGTTTTTTGCGCAGACAGAGTAGACTGATTATTCCCAGATTTTTTTAGAGGATTTACAACAACTTTCAACTACGGTATTGAAAGATAGTATGTGTGGTACATTCTTTAGTGATTGATATACTTTCTTTCAACAAATACTCGTTTAGCTAAAATTGTGGGTGCTCATTTCATGTCGTATGCTCAATATATTCCCGAAACCCCTTCACGTTAACCATAGAAAGAGAGAACAGTACATGTTCCACGAAGAGTTTTGTTTTTTGAGTAACATGTTTAAAAAATATATTTTTTTTGATGTATCTAGCATAGATGTCTTGTTCCAAGGTCCAGAATGGGATGACGGTTATTCTAGTAAGTAAATAAGTAAGTAAGTAAGTAAGTAAGTAAGTAAGTAAGTAAGTAAGTAAGTAAGTAAGTAAGTAAGTAAGTAAGTAAGTAAGTAAGTGAAGTAAGTAAGTCAGAGTAAGTCAGTAAGTAAGTCAGTAAGTAAGTAGTCAAGTAAGTAAGTGCGTAAGTAGTGAAGTGCAAGTAAGTAAGTAGCAGCAAGTAAGTAAGTAAGTAAGTCAGTAAGTAAGTAAGTAAGTCAGTCAGTCAGTCAGTCAGTCAGTCAGTCAGTCAGTCAGTCATGATGGATATAAATTATAATGTTCCAAAAAATGTTTTACTTTTTGTGCTTGTTGGGACTTGTTGTGACAATTGTTGAATCGAGTGAATCGACTCTCCGTTCAATTTGCACCTAAAGTCGAATCACTCGTTTCGAGAATTGTCGACTCGTTTCAACTGTTTCGACAAGCAGAACAGGCCCTATTGTCCAATTTAAAAATCATTCTCGGTCAACTTATGAGTGTGAATAGTAAAACGGAAGATTTTAAAATGGAGTCAAACCTTTATATTTAACATCTAATTACCTTATAGTTTTCAAAACACATTCAATATGTTTCAATATTTCTGTCCGTTTACTGCTATTTGCCGCCATGCATATAATCTTCTCGAAACAGCTTGCTCTGAAGTACGTCTTAAGTGAATCTTTCAGATGAAAACGAATCTCTCGTAGACCAATTCGCCATGTTGTGACTTATCAAATTAGTACAGTAGGAATCTCGGCTGACCGATAAACCAACTAAAGAAGTCAATGTACAAAAATGCAACTTCTACCTTTGTAACATTCTAAATTCACTGAAACTCAAAAATCATCAATACTAACCCGCAATTAGTTTACCGAAAACGACATAACCTTAGAGTCAACATTCAAAACCTACAACGCAGTAACCCATTTTCCTTTCGTATCGCACGCTTGCTGTGCGCTGTGATGCTAAAACTACTATCTTCCTCTTGCAAGCTTACCCCCCCAAAAACCACTTTGCCTCCGTCGCGCATGTCAGCATGAAAGCAATCATAACATCACCAGGTATGGGCAGCAGGAGATGGGCGGCTGATGGAAGGAAGCTCGCACTCGTAAAAATGCTCCAAAGAAAGCTCGGATAGCGGACACATTAACAACAAGAGACCCTGCTGCTTCCACTCCCCTCCCCCTTTCCCACAGCCATCCATCGATCAGGTAATCCAAGCCAAGTTCTCTCCTTACCCTTCTCGAGCATTCTCTTCCCTCACACGTGTACCCACCTGAATTATATTTCAACGTCAAGAGCGCCAAACATTGCAAGAATGCGCAAAAAAAAAACAACTCCACTCAATTCGTACGGTACTTTTCTTCTTAAGCACGTTTACCAACTCCTGCTTCACACTCACTTTCTCCTAGCACCACACCAACCACCCACCCACCTAACCTTCCCTGGGTGCTTCGAGCGAACGACCGCTCCTAGAACTTTCTTCGAGAGCCACTTCGGGTTGTTGTGTTTTTTTTCCCCCTTCGCTCCATGATGATAGGTATTGCGAAACTTTCGCTGGCCCACCATCATCATTTTTCACCTCCCCGCCCGAGGCCCGGCAGCAATCGTAGCAAGCGCCGGAGGTGGTTCCATCGATCGACGATGCTTACGCACGCTGCTCCGATGGGCGTTGGTATGGTTACGCATGCCGCGTGGAATGCTCGTCATCGCAACGGGCTCAAGTTCAATGTTGTGTTGTGGTCCGAGTGCCGCGCCGCGCCGCGCCGCCGCTGACAGTGATTTACACGCGCGCAGACCTAGGTGGTACGCACTTCGTTTTAGTTCGTAGTGTTTTGCCTATTTTTCCTCTGTTTTATGTTGTATTTTTTTTCGGTGTTCAGCAATGTTTTGCGGACCTTTCGGGTGTCGTTCATTCATGAGCAGTTTGTACATTCTCGTTTGTTTTGGTAGGTCGTTTGGTTTTAGGGTGATCTGTTGAAAGTGCGTGTGAAAGAAGAAATGCGATGCAATGAGGGGGTTGGCGTCTTGAACTTGGAAATGCGTGAGACGAGTGACAGTGCGTTTCGAAATTCGTATCATACGTTCTTGGATACTTCAAATCAAAAGTGAGAAATCTGGATTCCAGGATTGTAATGTTTTCTTGGGAGTTTGAAATTGCCAGCTAACCAATAAGCAGTTCCAAAGCGTCTTTAAGGCAGCCTAACAAGCAATTAAGTCGCCTCAAATGCAACATAAATGCCGCTTTTGGCCCACGGCTGCTCTACTGCTTCATTAATGCTATTTTGCATTCAAAATGCTTATTACAGGCTATAGGCATTTGAATAGAATTTTAAAGTCAACTTTACAACAGACGGCATTCAAGATGCTGGTATAATGCTAATAGAGTAAAGCTTGTAGCATCTGAAATGCAGATTTATTGTTGATTTACTGCATATGCTAATGCTTATTGGTTACCTGGGTTTGATTAATTAGTATCTCTCTCGCCGAAGTTTTTGTGGCCCTGTATTGTGTCGTAAGCTGAATGAGAGGAACATCGATGAACCTAAATCATTTCCCTTACCAGGTCAATAATCAAATCCGCCATAAGTGGAATGATTACATTATCTCTTAACAAAGTAGTCTCTCAAATTGGGTTGATTCATACCGTCCCATCAATTAACGAATTTAGCTGTTAGATACTTTTGATTTGAAATCAAACATGAGATCCACTCGTAGCTTATGACACATCTCTACAAATCAAATGTAGAGACTCGTTAATGTGACTTTACTGTTTTTTTTAATATATATTGCTAACATAAATCACATTGGGCTGCAAAATGGTGAGTCGACAACTGTGATGGAGCGTGCGTCCCCGCAACATAGCTCTGGTCCTCACAAGTTCCTACCTCATGCTTCCACGGGTCAACAGATGACAAAGACCGCCAGCTAATGGTTGCGTACTTAGCTGGTAGTGCAGCCTGGGCACTGTTGTCCTTGACTTCAGCTAGATTGAGGAGGTGCGTGCCGAGCGTCTGTCCACCAAGGAGGTGCGGCTCAAACAGCGGCTGAGTAAGAAACGCTGTATCTCGTCAGCTATACCTTAGTAGGCAGTCCCACCAACGCAATGTAGGCAGCGCGGTAAGATAGCATGCTGAAGTCTTACCCTACCACGAAAAATGTAAGTATTCTTTATTTCTTTATACGGTATATAATTTTGGATCATCCATGTAATCAGAAGACATGCAGATAGTACACATTTTATTCTAATTTTATATTATAACATCCCTTCACAATATTTTTTATGCTATTTTCAGCTTCGCATTTATCCATCATCGTTAGTTTTAGTCCACTTACCCCCCATGGAGCGAGATAAGGCGCTATAACCTTGGCAATTATTGCCAGGCTTTTGGTTCAAATGCCAAAAGTTCATCCACAGACAAAAGGAGCATAAACCAATCTTTCTAGCATCTATGCTCCCAACGATAAAGTACAAATTATCACAATGTTTAACTCTACATGGAGGCGTTTGGTACGGGAGGTCCACGCTTTCTTCCTTCCCTTGATTCAAAGTAGTAAAGCGATTTTAGATCTTTCTGGAATCGCTCTATTTCTTGGAATCCTCTCTGCGGCACATACTACGCAGTTGGCCTGGCCGATGACAAGAAAAATGATGTATTCAAGAAAACATCATTTTCCAGGATGCTTTCAAGAATTGGCTGCGTTAGTGTGAGATTAGATTAGATTAGATATATTGCTAACATAAATCACATCGAATTATTCAACCAACACGCAGATGCCAATCCTCCGTAGAACGCACTTCGTTTGGATGAGGTCTACCAGACTGATCCACATGTTTTGGCAGATATTGTCTCAGCCCGTATACTAGCTTGTTAAGCCGGTACATCAGGAATGGGTTTCATCTATCTAGGAAGAACGGAGCTGCTTCAAATAGATTTCCCTCCTCAGTTCACCTTCAAGGCCACGAATTAAAATTTAGTTCTGAGTCGTTTTTGACTCATTTTCGTTAAAATCTGAGTCATTCAAATATGAGTAACTGTAACTGGGAATGACAAGTAGACATATTCGAAACATCCATCTGATTTAAGTTGATGTCTTAGATATGTCGATTTGTCAATCGCAGTTACATGTACTCATACATATATGAGTAACTCCACTATTGGCGAAAATGAATCAAAAACGACTCAAAGCTGAATAAAATTCGTGGCTGTGTTGGTGGAAGGCGATTAGCGAAAAGTTTATTTGTTGGATGTCTAAATTAAACTTTACCGCTAGTGTTAAAGATATCCCGGCACACCCTAAGGTAAATCGCTGCTCCATGTATTTTTTCCTATCTTTTATCTCGCTCTCGCAAACTCACCTTGCTATTTCAAATTGATAAATCTCGAATCAGATTGCTCACAGCAAGTAAGCATACAAACTGATGTGATTAAATTTTCAATATCTAGTACCGACTCTGAGTTAATGTTGAGGTAATGACTGTCATCAAGAATGATTCAGCATAAGCCCTTAACGAACTACCACAAAGCAACTTTCGTCATATTCTATCCCCAAACAACACCAAACTGTCATGATAAGTTGAAGCAATTTGATTGTGACCTAATTGAGTAACATTGAAGTTGCTTCAACCGATTTGCAACAAGTGTCCAGCTGGGGTCCTCCTTCACTGGGAAAATCAATTAATGGCAAACATGGCTGGTCCATACCGTTGATACCCAGTCCTGTACGCCCAGTTGCAACAGATCGCCCTCCTTCCTCGACGAAGATTCGTCAGTGTCCACATCGCAGGTCGTCAGGAATCATGGACCGCTCGTTACTTTGCTGAGAAAGCATTCTGGTCATCGTTTTCTTGAAGTTTCAAAATCGTAATACTTGGTTACGGTATCAGTAGAAGAACTTCTCATGTTAGTTTCTCCACGAAGTTTTTCAAAGACTCCAATTATTCCATTGACTGTCCTCGCCTTCAACTGATGTTTGTCGGTAACTCTCAAAAAATTGATGGAATTCAATAAGGTTATCTAAACGAATACCGAAGTTTGTCTCAGATCTACAGTTCAATTGTATTACATATAAGATTTGGTGAAGTTATTTTCCACATTTCAATTATTAATATGGCGATTGCAAGAAATCACAGTTTTGCCAAAAAGCCAATTTATCTTAGCTACTATAAAACTATCTGGTCGCTTAGGATCGTTTCTCAATGACAATTAGCCGTTTAATGCATTTATTGGAGGCAATATGGTTTTAAAATGCTTTCCCAACTGACCATAATAAGATAATATGAATGAGTTCTACAACGGCATTTCAAAACAGCATTTTATGAGTTTATAAAGTCAAAATAAAACCTTTGATAGGAGTAAAAGGAATTTTAGAAGTCAAGGTTTTAAGATCGTTATTAAGATGCTGTGTAGGTTCTTATACACCTGACTAAAATTTGAAACCTATTGGCATCTCTTGCTGCCATAGTAAAACCAAATTGATTTCTAGTGGCTTTCATAAAACTTGAGTAAAACTTTATAAAGCTGGATGGTTTTGGCAATGTTACTTGGGTAGCAACGAGTTTGTTAGAAACAGATAAATTTTGCGACCAGAAAACCAGAAGATCGGCCTTTTTGGTGGAAGAAATTTCCCGAAATGGGTTTTCCGGATCTAGACCTTTCTGGTAGCACGGTAGTTGATCGATTGCATTCGAAGAGAGGCGGTGGAGACTTGGAGTTCCAGATAGCTAACGAAGACGCAGCGACGAAGGCACAGAGGAAAACAAAGCTTGCGAGGAGGAAACTTCGGGTTGAAAAGATCGGTGATTTGCAGAAGCAATTGCGATTGTGAAGCAGAAATATTAGGCCAATTTTATCTCCTAAAGCAATTGGCTGTAATGAAAAACAGCAAAGTGAAACAATGGAAGATCATAGAAGCAGACCTTGCGATGCCAGAGCAGCCAAATAAGCGTGCCGTTAATGGTATTCGGCTCTAAAGAAGGAAGTTAAACGCTGCTACCGATGGGAGAAGAGAGCGAGGGTGGACTCTCTGGCAGACGAAGGGGAGTAAGCCACAACAACTGCCGATATCCACCTCGTCTACGATATCTCCTCACGGTGCCTCAGTGGAGCAAGGATGACCCCGAAGATGCGAGTGAAAGACGAGACTGGACAGGTACCAAGCCACCCCGCTGACCAGCTGAAACAACTTCTCCAAATAAATTTGTCAGAAGCAGATAATTTCCCATCAACATGAGAGGCTCTAGGAGTGGACAGTAATGTATTTCTAGAACAAAGAGAAATGAAGAGAATGTATTTATAGTTCCGGTAGAGTACGGCAGGCTGTGGAATTTCAAGATGCAAGTTGAAAACTAGCCGAAGGGCATTTTGAGCGGTAGTATGCGATCGAGCACACATTCTTTTATCAAGCTGTCCCTGATGCAGGGTAGGCAAGAGTGACGAAGTAGGAAGGGGGGGGGGGGGGATTCCCCGTAACTTCTCCAAGTTACGACGTCCAACGAACCGTTAACATCTGGGTATCATCCTCCATGGTTGCGCCGCATCACTCGTGTCAACTCTGCAGGCCCCACCACGGCAGGAGATTGAAGCAGCTATCCGAAGTATGAAATCTAATAAGGTTTCTGGGGTCGATCAGACATCAGCAGAGATGCCCAAAACTAACCCCATGCTACCCACACAAATGTTTCATAAACTATTCTGTAAAATCTTGGTTTTTACGGCCAGCTGGTATTTATACTATCACCGCTACTGTTCCTCATCGTAATCGACGAAACCATGGGAGATGCTATTGACCGTGTTTGGAACCGTGGGTTACTTTGGCAGACTAATCACTATGGAGCACCTCAACAACTTCGATTTCCCTGATGACGTTGCTCAATTAGCGCGGCGTGGTCTCACCATCAATGTCAACAAGACTAAATCGTTGGATGTCAACACGAACAACTCTTCCTTATTTTTCGGTAATGGGGCTCACAGTACACAAAAAAAAGCGTTTCCGAAAATGAAAACGGACCATGAACTAGTTCACGTTTTCAGAATTTTCCCTTTTACACGTGATTTAAAGGGTGTACGGAATCAAATTGCGACACACACATATATTCGACAAAATTCGCCCGTTCAACCAATTATCTACAAACTTTCAGTGAGTAAAATTAAACATGTTATGAATATTTTCCCATGTTTGTTTTATTCAATTTCAATTCCATGTACAAATGCACGAACCTTCCTCTTTACACAACTCATAAGGTCCTGTACAACATTTGGACCAACTTTTTTTGCGTGGCAATCCATTTTTTCTTCAATCTTCCTCCGATTTCACTTCCTTAGGATGCTTCCAAAGTGCCTGCTTCATAATGGCCCAGTACTTTTCAATTGGCTGCAGTTCCGGTGCGTTCGGGGGGTTGAGATGCTTCGGCACAAAGTTGACCTCCTTTGCATTGTATCACTCCAAAACCTCTTTCGAGTAATGGCACGAGGCTTAATCCGGCCAGAAAATCGTAGGGCCATCGTGTGACCTCAGAAGAAGAAGTAGACGTCTTGGGGGCATTCCTTTGGGTACACCTGCCTATTGAACGTTCCAGTTGTCACGAATATGGTGGTTCGCTTTCCAGACGCACAAATTGCTTTCCAAATGATATAATTTTTGGCAAACCTTGACATCTTCTGCTTTCTAACGTCCTCAGGGACATCGAATCTATGATGAGCAGTGAAAAACTGGAGCCCCGGAAGCTGCCCGAAGTCTGCTGTTACATACGTCTCATCATCCATATCGAGGCAATGTGGTTTCGTCAACATCTGGGTGTAGAGCTTCCGTGCACGTGTTTTACCTACTGTATTCTGCCGTTCATCCCGATTAGGCGCCTTTGAACTTTGTATGTGTGTAGCATCTTGCACGAGGTACGTGCGCAAAATTTGTTGCTGCTGCTCTTCCGACACGATTGCACATCTGCTAGTGAAACTTACACAGCGTAAACAAATACACTTTGAACTAATTCCACCCAAAATTTCAATAGAAAGTACCCAACGGGTTAAAAGTTACAGCCATTTAAATGTGGTGTAATTTGATTCCGTACAACCTTTAGTTCATGATTAAGTGATTCAGTTCACGGTGTATTTTTGCTTGTTCTTGGAATTCAGGACTGCAGTTCATGAATCTGGACACGATTTTTTTTTTCCGTGGAGATTGTCAATAGTTTCCAATATCTTGGTAGCCATTTGCGTCAGTTGGCTGAAAACAACGACATTGGTGCACGAATCAAAGAAGCTAGCGCTGCTCTAGCGAGTCTACGAGTGTAGATCAGTAAACGCACCAAAATTCGAATTTTCAATTTAAACGTGGAATGTGTATTAGCAGAGAACACTCAACAGCTTCAGGTCTTATCAAACGATGCCTGCGGTTTATAATTTGTGTCTGGTGACCTCACAACTGGATCTCGAATGCTGAGCTGCGTCAATGTCAATAGAAAGCGATATCAACTATGCTCAACTATACGAAGGGGTGAAACAGAAACCTGCATGCAAGCACTAGATTGAGCGAGGAGCTGGATTTAACAACTTGGTGTTCAACTTGCTTCCAACGATGCCCAAACCGATTCAACAGTTGATGATAGTTTTGGAAACGCTACCGGCGGAGCAACGCACGCTCTACTTTGTGAAGGCCAGGAAACAACAAAACACGAAAGAACAATTTCAAACAAGATAGTAAGTTGGTGAGTTGGCATTCTTCGGTGAACGGTCCAAGATCAAGATTTTTGGTTCGCACCTTGGAGCAATTGATTGTCATCAATGTTACGACGAATGGAGAATCGCTTATTGTTAGAAACGATTAAGAGATCAATGGTAAAGGTCGGAAGGAAATTCCAGGAGATTCAGAGTTACGAGATAATCTCGTGGCAGTGAATATCTTGACAGTGGCCGGTGTCAAGATATTTCCGAAAATGCAAGTCAAACAACGAATAAGCTGAGGACACTGAGGCCTGGTAGGAATGCAGGCTATGGGAATTTTCTGGTGACTGATGCAGAATTTCAAGAAATGCCCCAAATGTATTTGAATAAAAAAAAAACCTGATATTTTCGGTCAGCTTCAGGAACACGATGTTTGGCTTAAAATGGTCAACACCACGGCGAGACTATTTAAAGTTCTGTTCAACACCAAATTCCAAAGCCTGTAGCCCCCGGTTGAATTTTGGTATGGAAGCAAATCCTTTTTTTTATATTTGTTTATTTTCCGTCGGCCTATTTCCTCACATGGTGACAATCACCGACGCCAGGAAGACGGCTCGACCATCTGGACCCTAGCTAAGGACTCATGACTATGATCCGGGACCAACGGGTTTACTTACCTTCCGAAGGAAGACGTGAAAAGATTTTTTCGCCTCAGAAAAACCACCGACGTCGACTGGGATTGAACCCAGACCCACTGGGGTGCCAGTAGCAGTCACGCTTACCACTACACCACCGACGCCGGCGGAAGCAAATCAAAGAAGTTTTTTAAATTGGAAGTACGGTCGTCGCTTCGGAATTTCCACCCAACTAATATTGCCAAAACCATCCAGCTTTATTTAAGTTTTATGAAAGCCACAAGAAATCAATTTGACTTTATTTTGGCACCAAGAGGTGCCAAAAGGTTTCATATTTTAGTCAGGTTTATGAGAACCTACACAGGGTGAGATGGGTCTCGCAATCTAGGGTCAGATAGGTCTCGTCGTCCATCACCACCACCACGTCGCGATTCGCCGGGATAATCGAGTTGACCATGTTATTCAGCCGATGCCGCTGCGTCATTGCCTGCAGCTCCGAAATCAGTGGACGTGACTTCCGCTACCTGACATGTGTGTTCATGTTCGCCAGGTACTTTTTCACTGTTTGGTTCGTTGTAGCCACTTTCCCACGGTCTTCCTCTTCAGCATCCATTGGAGCTTCTTGTCGCTCAGGATCTTCGGCCGTCCGGAATCGGGCTTTCTTTCGATGCTCTGATTGTTGTCTGATAGTGCCAAGATGTTGTAGATGCCGGAACGGGCGTATCCGGGGTGTCGTTCTTTGAAAGCGCATACTTCTGAACGGAGTTGCTTCACTGTTTTTGCTATCACCGTTAGAGGTCGACTAATAGAGCTGTCAAATTTTGGCTGCTGACTCATGGGTTACTATGATTGATACTACATGGGTAGTTCTGTCAGTGCGGATGAAGGTAAACCCATGAAAACTGCAAACGTTAAAAATAAGATGATACCAGCTGATAATAATAATAAAGCAACGTGGTCCTACGTGAACCTTGCGGTTATGTTCCTAATATAACCCACCAATAATTTTTGTGTTGGGTCGTAGAACCACTGCGTCCACTGAGTTGAACTCTTGTGGTAAGTGGAGTCTTATAAGTTCCGATGGAATTTTTGCCCGAAATTCTAAGATCTGATGAAATTTTTGGCAGGATTTCGTGGAGTCTTTCATAGTTCCGAGCAAACATTGCATGTTCCAAGGGAGCTTCGGCAAGTTTTCAGTAAATTTTTGGATATGTTTCATGGTCATTTAGAATACTTCTCAGTAAACAATTTCAATTTGCCAAGTTTTAGTTGGCATGTTCTGAGGGAACATTTGGTTGCCGATGAAAGTTCCAAGGGAATGTTGGGTAAGTTTCGAAGAAACTTTTGGAAAATATCGAGTGAATTTGGCAGGTTCGATAAAAACTTAGCAGATTCTCAGGAAATTTGGTTAATTCAAAGGCAACTTGGCAAATTCCAAGGATCCTTTTGCTAGTTTCGAGAATATTGCCATTTGAGCATGTTGCGAAGAAGCTTGTCAAGTTCTGAAAGAATGTACAGCAAATTCCAAGCAGACTTTTGGAAAATTCTAGTGAACCTATTAGTTAGCCTCCAGGTAATTTTTGGCAAGTTCTGTGTAAAGTACTGGCTAGTTGCGTAAAAGTTTAATATGTAACAGGACAATTTTGCTTGTACCGGGAATTATCAGCAAGTTTTCTGGAAGCTTTTGGCAAGTTTTGTGGAAGCTCCAAGGATACTTGTTCAATTCCAAGATATTAAATTCCATTGAATATTGGATAGTTCCATTTGCCTTGGAAAACTCCTAAAGAACTGTTAGCAAACTTTGAGGCAACTTGGCGAGATCAGAAGAAACTTTTGGTAATTATAGATGTAGATTGTTGCACCTTCGAGCGATGTTTTGGTACTTGATAGCAACTTCTAGACCTCAGAAGTATCAACACAATACCATTTTGTTACTTGTGGTAGGTGTGAAGATCTAACTATTCATGATCGAGAATAGCATGAAACGTTAGTTGTTTGTGTAATGCCTGGGAAATACATACATGGTACTGCCTTCTACGAACTATAAAACACTTTAATCCAGTACCGCTGTGTTTAGAGCGATTCCAGAATAGTCTGGAGCACTAAAGTGCGTCAAGAGAAATCCACTGCGCCAATTCTGGAAGCGAGTCCGGAAAAATCTGTTGCACTATTGTTGAATGCGAGTCCGTAACAATCTGTAGCACTGAGTGTGAAAACGAAGCAAAAGATCTAAATCAGTTTGAACTCTTCAGTAGGATTTACGGACGTTAACTTTGCAGCAAACGCTGAAGATTGCAATTCGGTGAGTGAATTCTAGCTTCAAAATTTGCCTCAGTAATAGCAGCGGCTGGATATTAATGAAGAAGATGAATATAGTTTTTGGCTCAGGAAGTACCAGCATATCGGTCCCAAGCTGAATGATTTGCTTCTAAGGTCTGTATCCGCAATAATCCGGACACCTCAAAACATGAATAAAACATAAATTTCGCATTATATTTACGTCGTAGTTGTTTATTTCAGATTCATGGGATGTGTTTTAACAATTCGTGAAGACAAACATAGTTATTCGGTATTTGCATAAAATTTTCGAACTTTGCGCTTAACTCCGTCCATTAGGGTTTGTACAAAGTCTTCTGAAATCGTAGCAGCCGTCTTTGTCCAAATTTGCTGGAAATGTTTGATGTCTTTGATTTCTTGCTTCTTTTCAGAAAGTTTCCGCTTCATCAGAGCCCAATATCTCTCGATTGGTCGTAGCTCTGGGCAATTTGGCGGGTTTGAGGTTTTTGGTACAATGTTCACTTGATTTGCTTGGTACCACTCCATCACAGTTAGTGGCATGATGCCAAATTGGGCCAGAACAAAGGTTTTTCTTTGTGACTTTTGATGAAGGGTAGCAATCGCTTCTACAGACACTCTATCTGATAGATGTCCTTGTTGATTGTGCCGAAAGATTTACTCTTTTTGCCACACAAGGTATTTCACAAGAAATTTCGATGCCTCCTTCGTTCTAAAATGCTCAGCTGTAGCATTGCTGGCCATAGCAGAATAAAAAGCCAGCCCTGGAAGCTGCTTGAAATCCTCCAGGACATAAGTTTCATCGTCCATAACAACGCATGTAAACTTCGTCAAATACTCGCAGTACAAACGTCGAGCCCGTGATTTTGCTGCCAAGCTGCATTTGTCGTTGCGATTTGGAACTGTTTTTACTTTATACGACTTGAATCCCAAACGTTGTTTTGATTTTTGTTCAAAACCAGGCGACATCCTTATTTTACGAGCCACCGTTCGAATGGAGAGATTTGGGTTTTTCGTTAATATCCTTTTCACCTTTCGGTCCATGACAAGATCAGCGCGTCCAATGTTTTTGTCACTTCTCGATTTCCTCTCCACCGTCAAACGTTCCGAAAATGATTCAAGCACATCGTGAACGGTGGACTTAGGAAAATCCAATATTTTTGCAAGGTCCCGTATTGACAAGTCAGGATTTGCCGTACGCCCGTACAAAATTCGCTCGCGCACTTGTTTTTCTTTCGTCGCCGTCTTGAATACTAAACATGAAATGTAAACATCAATCATAGTCTTTTTCATCATAGGCTTTCAGCTATACCACAGTGAAATTTTTCATTCCTACGTGCAATATTTCAAAAGTTACAATGATTTGAAGGTGTCCGGATTAATGTGGATACAGACCTTAATAACGTAACTTAGACGAACACACTCTCAAATATTCCGTCAAAATAACACAGCAAAACAAAACAAAACAAACATTCTAGTAGTAAAGTATAGCTGCAGAATGCAAGGTGTACTTCGGGCCAAGGGGTTCTACAACAGTGAACCAATTTCAAATCGCTAGTTTGATATTGATTGGTGTGAGTTACGTTATCAGGGGCAAATAATTAAGATTGGGAACCGATGATCTGGTACTTCCTTATCCAAAATCCAAAACCATCAAAACCAGTACTCGATGAATCGCGAAGGAAGCACTGAGTTCCATTCTGGAAGATCTACAGCGTAAATGAACACATGCATACCAAGCAAAAATACAATCTCTGGATTCTGATCGCTCCAAATGCAATGCATCAAACACGACGCATCGGAAAGGAGAAAGCCGCGAGACAAATTTAAACGACGATATTGATATTGAAAATTGGTGACCTGATTGCATGCCTGCGCATTCAGGAACCAGACTGCACAACTCTTCCCTTCGCAATCATCCCACCGAGGGGTGCACATTTTGGCCTTCGCACATCGCCGGGACTCAATTTATGGGAGTGCGCCCGGTACCGTTGCATAATAAACGATTTCAATTAATTTGACCGTCATTACTCTGGGGCGACAGTTGCCCGTAATAAGTGGCCGTCTGGAATGGGTTGGTCAGGGCGACAAATCAGAGCGGCTCGGCAAAGTTAGTAATTGTTGTTTTTCGGCAATGCACATTTGTCACACTTTTCGGATGGCCTGATCGGCGCAATTGAGGTTACATTAAAAATAATTGCTGCTATGCTGGTTGGTCAAGAATAAATCAATGGAAATTTATTACCTCGCACGACGCAAAATGAAAGCAAGCAACTAAGGTATTCTCGAAAATTCTCGATTGTTTACAGCTTTCGTTTGCCGCCTTCCAGAACTTCCAACTGTTCGTTCTGTTGGTTGGTTGCCTTTCTGGGTCAACGTGGTTTCCCCTGACAAAGTATAGAGTCGTTTGTGGCGCCACAAGTCCTACTGTTGGAGAAATCCGCTCCACTCATAGCCTACCATGATCGCATATAGATATTTTTATGTAACGCCATCAATCAAATCGACCTGGTCTAATCGAAGAGGAAAAAAAAAAAAAAACTTCGGTCCGCTATTCGGGGAGAAGGGGTGCAATACCCTCCCACCCGGTTGTGGTTCAACGCTTGCTGCGGATCCGTCGAGCGGTTGTTGTCAATCAAAATAGTGCCTCCGAAAAATATGTGTTATGGTCAGCCGGCTCGCAAGAAACGAGTCCAATTTGTAAACAATTCTTGGAACGCGAGCGCCGACGACGAACGAGCATTGGGCGCGCAAAAAATTCGAACCGTTCAACCGAATCTTGGCGCTATTCGGACACCACCTCGTTGTGTAGGGGTCGGTCGGTCGGTCTTGGTCTTGCCGGCCGGGGTGTGATCACCCCATTTTCTAACGGTACCGTGAGGTGGTTTTTGGAAGTTTATGATTTTTTTTTTTTGCAATGGTAGATTGTTTCGATTCGGGCAGCGGACAACGAATTTGTTGTTATGGCTGCTATGGTTTCGCTTGCTGTGCGAAGAAGTGAGCGGAGGGTGCGCTTTCTCCTCCGGTTGTCGGTTTTTTTTTTATGAATGTTTTCGTTTTGACAAGTTGACACGATCGAAGCAGGTCAGGACTGGACACGGCATGTCGCGCGAAACGTTACGTCCGGATGTTTTGGAAATGCAGCAGGATTGGCTGATGAAATTGAAGGATTGGTATTGGTTGGGACGGTTCAAAGCGGGGGTATGGAAATTTCCTTCGTGGGTTGAGCAATGTGAGTGAATTGTGCGTTCAAGTGAGTTGAAATCGACCATTCAAGAACCATAAAATAAACATCGAATCTAGTATATGCAACTAAGTGAACAAAGGGTATTAATGATCGATTTTAGGGTCCTAACTGTAATAGTAGATTGGCCATGCCTTTTTGAATAATGTTTTCTACGCTACTTAGTCAAGTAGTTTAACTACAGTGGTACACCTTTAGTAATCAGAACTGAGCTGAGCTGTTTATCTAAGACAAAGTTGTTGGAAAAACAACTACACTCCCGTTCCCTCTCGCTCAATTTTTGAGTAGAATTGTATGCTATCTCTTTTCCTCTCCCAGAAAAGTTACTCAATATTCGGAAAATGTGGATCTACTCAATTTTGTGAGTAGTGGATCTTATGAAAATTGAGCAACATTTCCGTGAGAGAAAAAGAGATAGTATACAATTGTACTCAAAAACTGAGCAAATTAAACAGGAGCGTAGAGTTGATAGTAAAACTATTTATGTTAATTGATGAAGAGTTAACTGAACAATTACCATAAATTCATTTGTTTCCTATTGCTGGAAGCTTTTTAGTGGAAACGGCTCTGAAGAACACTGCACATTATGCAAATCCGAATTTCTAACAGCATTAGTTATTTTTAGAGTAAAGTTTTCATAACTGTTGCATTTTCGGAATTTTTTTCGCTGTTCAGAAATCTCTCAAACTCTCGAAAGTAGTCTGAGCGTATCAACGCGTAGTTATTGACACCCTTCAAAGCGCCAGTGGTGTTTTTGTTTTTATTTCTCACAACATTGGAATTTTGTTTTCGTCGACTTTGTGACTCCTATATCCAGAAAAACAAAAACAACCTCCAACGACCTAACGGATCATTTGTACTTTCGAATGCATAACATCAACCACTTTACCGTTAAAGAGGCACAGAGATGCCAGATTAGTTTATATTTATTGGGTTTGCGGAATTTTTAGCGGTGCGGTTTCTTTGTTGCAGTTTCCAAGCCCATCGATTGATTTTCAGGAAGTATGATTTTGGTCTCGGATTTTACCCGGAATCAAGCGTTTCTTTGTATCAGTTTTATAATTTCAGTTTTTAAATTTAGGTTAAAGGTTGCCCTCGTTGAAATTGCAACACACAAAACTCGCCTTTAACCAATGCTCGCGGCATAATTCAAAATGATGTATAAGTTTTGTAAACATAAACAAATATTCCAACATAAATTTTTCGAAACTTTTAGCATTCCTACATAAACAAGCACCATCATTATGAGAGGGAAATATTATCCTTTGTTCGCTAGTTTGCGTTGGAGAGTTTCGAGTAATTCACGTTCAAATCTTTGTTTTCGAAATCCGCTACCATACAACGCTTTGTATAAGTTGTCGAGAATTGACGAGTTCAGCTTGAAAAAAGAAGAAGACACCGAGTGATGATAAATCTGACAGCTCCCATGTTAAAGTATAGGGCGAACATTTTAAAATGCGTCTAATAAATTCAAATGAAATTGTAATTTAAAGCGGTTTGTGGAATGATGCAAGAAAAATCCAAAACTACACAATAGGGGCATTATTTTGATTTATTTTTTATTTTGCTGAAAATGTATGTACTCAATAAAGTAGTTTTGGATTTTTATTACATCATACAACAAACCACCTTAAATTAGAATTCCATTTCAATTTATTGGAAGCATTTTTAAATGTTCGTCCTATACTTTAACATGAGAGCTGTCAGATTTATCACCACTCGGTGTCTTCTTCTTTTTTCAACCTGAATTCGTCAATTGTCATGAAACTTTTGGAGTATCAAATTAAATATTTTTGCTAAGTTTTGTCAAGTTCACTTTATTAAACTTGCAAGCGTTTCAAGCGTTCAAGTGGAATCCCAATGCTTCGATCAGGGATGTGGCCAAAAAGTTGAATCTTTCCAAGTCTTTCGTTCAGAGAGCCAAGGACCGAAAAGTAATGCACATGTACAAAGTGCAGAAGGATACAAATCGTGATGAACAGCAAAATACGGTGGAAAAGTCACGGGCCCGGAAACTGTACATCCAGATGCTGACGTGCTGACGAAGCCTCATTGTCTCATCATGGATGACTAGACTTTCGTCAAGGCGGACCTTAGGCAGCTTCCGGAAGAACAGTAGCCCCGGAAGCTGCCGGAAGTCCGCCTTGATGTAAGTATTATCATCCATGATGAGACAATGAGGCTTTGTTGGCATCTGAATGTACAGTTTCCGGGCCCGTGACTTTCCCACCGTATTTTGCCGTTCGTCACGATTTTAGGCCTTTTGAATTTTGTACGTATACAGTCATTCCCGGTCCTTGGCTCTCTGAACGAAAGAATTGGACGGATTCAACTTTTAGCCCACAGCCCTCACTGAAGCATTGGGATTCTGCGTAAATGCTTTCACGACACTCTTGTGCTCCTGATCACTTACGGAACATCCATTCTGACCGCATTTCTCCTTTCGTTTGATGCTCAGAGTTTCGTAGTAACGTTTTTCACATGACTCACCGATGACTGCACGATTCCGAGTTGTTTTCCGATGTCCCGATGAGAGTGTTGAGGAGTTTCCAGGTGCTTGCGGGTTGACGCTGACGTTGCTTTTCGGGTGACGCTTTTTTTTCCAATTTTCGAAATACTGACAGCGATAAAAATACAAAAAAAACACTAAATTTTTCCGTGATGCAATTCAACGTGGGACACCCTTTAGTTGCACCTCAACCTCAGAGCCTGGGAAGATTATGAGTTTTCTTTTGATATTTTGATCGAATGGAAGACAGCTAGTCGAAAATGTAGGAACGGTTGTCTTTTTCCAAGGTATTTGTGAGGTGTCAGTTTCTTCACCAAACTAGGCAAATTGGTAGAGGCTGTTTCTGACGCAATTTGGGATCGTTAGAGGTTAATTTTGACTGATATGACTTCAGTTATTAAAGACTTGCATTACCACTTCGCATATTTGAAGGCATGAATTTCAGTAAACATAAATATTTCGTTAAGGAAATTTGAATTACTTGTTTGCTGCGGTGCCGTAAAAATGTAATTATAGTTTCCCATGGAAACCCTTTGTGGTTACTGAGTTTTTTGTGGTCAAAAATTGAAGTGACAATGTTAGTCGGCAGTTTGTGCATTCTATGCTTGATCATTTAAAAAAACTACTGAGGTGCAGCACCATTCTGTTGTTTGAAATGATGACGTAGGGACTCAGACTACTAAATGTTAGCCATTTAGATTGTACAATGCAATATTCTTTGTGATAATATACTTTTAACGACAGTGCTTGAAATTATGAATTTTTCAATGAGTATGTGGCTCAAAAATTAATCAAGTTTTCTATTGAAACAGATGCAGGAAATATTTCCGATCGATTGGTGCACACTTTTTGAAAATCTATGGAGAATTGACTGTGATATCAACGCATAAATCTGACCGCTCTTCGTGACGGTCTCATTTTGATTTTTTTTTGTTAAATTGTGCCACTGTATCGAAAAAAAAAACCTTGTCCCACGTCAAAATGCAAAAAAAACTGAAACAATTTACAAACTATCTCTAGTAAACGCGAGAAATAATCTTCTAAATTCCACTAGAAAAAGCTTATTCCTTGACATATGGCCAATTTCTTCTGTGACTCACAGACTTTTTCAGTGTCGAGTGGTCGTTTTTTAATTTCTTTCAATACTAATCAAGTGAAGTGTTAGCTCAAATTTTCCTTGTTTTCTACTTCTTCTACTTATATGCTCGTAAAAGTTAATTTGAAGAAACTACAAGTTACAGCCCCATTGAGTTGATCTAAATGATGACGTAGGACTACGCATTCATCCATATTCAATGAATGTCCTGGCAGACCAACATAGATTATGAGCTTATCTTGGGATATTCTATGCCAAACAAGCTACCGTACGTTTGTATAGCCCATAAAGCTTCTGTTGTAATTGTAAACCTTAAGTTTCGAATAACCTGAGACTAACAAGATTATTCTATGACGTCTGTGGACGTTTCAGAATATTCATTAAATATATTTGAATATTTGTCGTAGCTTTGTATAGCCTTAAAGTCTACGGTTACTACTGCATATCTTAAGTTCTGAACTCATGGTCAGCTTCTATGAACTTAAACATCCCAAGATAATTTGATGTTGACTGATGTTCTTACAAAAGATTCACTGAACGTCTTTGAAGGCATATTGTCACCTTTCATTGGTGATAAAGCTAATATTACGATTGTAGGTCCTAACTTTTGAACTCAAGGGTAGTTTTGCTGACCTAGAACATCCCAATTTATCTCGTTATATATGACTAACTTCCAGAAGACTCACTTAATTTGGTCAAGTACACATTGTTACTTTGTTTGGTCCAGAAAGCTATAGTTCAAGCTGTAGATTTTATGTTTTGAGTTCCAGAATAGTTTAGATAGCCTAAAATATCCAAAGATTATCTCAAAATGTTTGTTGTTCTTTCAAAATATTCAATGAATATGTTTCAATACACAGTGAAGCTTTTGTATAGCCCAGAAATCCTTTTGCTACAACTTTAGGTCCTTTTCTCTAATCTCAAGGATAGTTTGGATGACCAAGTGTCGTATTGCTTTATAATGTTTGCTGACCCTTAAAAACATTAATGGAATATGTTTGAATATATTCTGTAACTTTGCATTGCCTAAAAATTACTGTTACAACGGTAAATCTTGAGCTCTAAACACTAGGGCTGTTTGGATGACCCAGACCATCCCAGACCATTGGGGTGTTGAAGTAGTTCGCCTTCCCGCGGTGCACCCTGGAAACGTTAAGCTCCCCTTGATGGCTAAACGAGCTACAACGGAGGCCATACGGCGCGGGATCCGGCAGGAGGTCGTAAGCGCTTGTGACATGGGAAACAGGGACGACCCTGCGGTAATGCTGCACTCCCCAGACGTTCCAACCCCGGTCCTGGACTCCGGCTTTCTCGATCGGATGAGAGCATGCGACGAGAGGTTCGGCAAGTACCATAAGTGGTCGGAAGGGAGATCGCGGACGATTTGGGTGGACCACCAGACGTCCCGAACCCTGCTTGGATCCAGGAGCATCTCGATCGAATCAGCGTCAGGTCGACGAAGCTGACTACTAAAGAACTATGTAGTTGGACAGAGTGGATGCGTAGAGCACACTAGCCCCCTCCCTGAAGTCATACCGAAATGTGGCTGGGTTTTTAGTGGGTCGAGGACTTGGCGCCCTCATCCTCACATCCTGAGTTCTTCAGGAGTCTGTTTGCAAATTTTCCATCCCGTCTAAAAAAAAGACCATCTCAAGATTATCTTCATATGTATTTGCAATGTTCGACAAAATACAGTGAATATGTTGAATAGGTGACGCTACTTTATACAGCCCAAAAAGCTACTGTTCCTACTGTAGTTTTCAAGTTCTTAACTCTAGGCCAGCTTGGATTACCTAGTGGATCACAAAGTTATAAAATATTGACTATTGACCTTCCAAAGATTCATTGAACATGTTTGAAGGTATATAGTCATGATAATAGAAGCCCAAAAGAAACAAACGTTATAACTGTAGATCTTATGTTTTGATATTAAAGACACTTTGGATGACCTAGAATATCCCAAAATTGTCGCATTTTCCTGTTAAACTTCCACACTATTCAATACATATTCTTAAACGCACATTGTCTCTTTGCATTTCCTAAAAACCTACTGGTACAACTGTATATCTCATTTTCTGAACTCAAAGACAGTTTGGATTTCCTGGATCATTCCAGTTTTTGTTTCGTTTTAAATTATATACTATATATGGTTGTCGTGACGTGACTTTGTAAAGCCCAAAAAGCATAGGTACTACTGCAGAACTGAAGTTCTAATCTCAATTACAGTTTGGATGACATAGAACATCACAAAATTATCCAGTAATGACGGTTGACCTTCCAAAAGATATATTCAATATGTTTGAAAATATATCGTCACTGTAGATCTGAAGTTCTGAAATACCTTTGGCTCAAATACTCAAAAACATTTTGGCTAACCTAGAATATCCCAGAAAGAAACAAAAATATTTAACGTTTATTAACACGAATGTTATGATATGTTTGCACATGTTAGAACACCGCTTTACACTAATAATAAGCCCTTAATTTGTTCTTCCTAAATTTCTTCATATTAGGGATGATGTAGGTCGTCAATTAGGCCTTACAATTTTTTTTTCTAAAGTGTACCCCAGTATTGAAAGCAAAAAAGGAAGTGCCTTAATTTTGTTTGTAACATCAAATATAAATGCAGAAAACCTCCTTCCATTTAGATTTTTTATAACAATTTATTTGTTCCTAATATTAAATTATTTCACCGTCATAGGTTATCCTAGGTGCTTCAGATAAGTATTTAATATTTCAATATAATATGCTATGATTAATATCTAATTGTTTTTAACTTGTCTATTCAAATGTTAAACAGGTTTCTATGCCTACGTGTAAGAATAACAATTGATTTCTTCAAACCATATCTTGGCCATTGCAATTGAAGATTTCAATGATTTTTGTCTAAAGGCCATTCAGATGATTAATCTCAACTACTAAGTAGAGAGTCGACAAATAGCTCAGTACAGCAGTGTCCAAAGGCAACAGAAAAAACATTGCTTCTTTGATAATTCAAGATCATCATTGATAGGTCACTTCCGTGTGTCACATGGCTTTTTGTTCCGTTACTCCGCCCATGCACCCATGTCGAAGACCCTACAGATGATAGCAAGTACAAAACCATACAGAAACATATCTGGCCTCCCTGGCATAGTGGGAAAATCAACAACAAACAAATAAAATCAACATCGAGCAACGACCTGCATCTACTGGCTCCATTGAGCCATGGCGTTGAAATCTTTATGCGTCTATAAAGGTTTTATCCGACAGGAAAAAAAAACTGTTTTTCTGGTTTGATCCAGTTTTTTGCAAAAAAGATATAAACACCGCCACCATATCCCAATCTGTCAAGTCGTTGTCGAAGAAATAATGTCAACTGCCAAGAGGGCCCATCAGCCCACAGCGCCGGCCGTTTAGTGCGTATTACATAAATGATCACAAACCATTCGAGATCTCCGATGACTCAAGAAATCGTCGGAAGCAGCAGCAACCCAAAATCAATCGGATCAGTTCCGCCACACGTGGTTGATCACGTGTCCACTGCGTTTGAAGGTATGCAGCCGCTGGCTTTGGGTTTGCTTTTCGCCTCAAACCGGGTTACTGCGTTCGGTGCAGAGGCTTGGACTTTGAACTCCGACAGTCATCTAGTTTGACGATTGGTTTGTTGTTTGTTTACATGGATTTATCAGATTGTGGAAAGGCCATCGATCGGGTGGCGTGTTGTGAAAGTTCTGATCCAAACAAACGGTACTATGCCGTAACCTGTTGGGCTGGAATTCTAACAATTTTGTTTTGATGATGTTTTTCCCGCGCTTGTTTGGTTCGAGCTTCGAGTGGGTTCGGTGGAAATTGGGCCATCGGAGATCGAAGAAATTTCAAACTATTGCGCAACAAAATATTTGCCGCTATGAGGGTGAAACATAGTGCTCACCCCAAAACATCGGTAGGTGTGAATTGCGCAACTTGTCTTCCCGCTCTCTCGCTCTCATGTCAGATCGGATGATTGGAAATTCCTCCGAGGCAAACTTTCTCTCACATGCCAATCAGATAGATGGCGCTGATCCTTGAGCGGCCCGCTGGCCACGGTTTGAAAGACGCGGCATCGCGATCGATCAAAGTGCTATCAATCAATCCCCCAGCGATCGACCGGCTGACAGTTGACCCGATCGCAAGCCGTCCGATATCTGCACCCTTCCAAAATAGAAGAAAAATTGCACAACAAACCGAAATCAGAGCATTTGATATGCAAAAATAATCGCTCTTCGCCGTAGGTACCGTTATTACTTGGCCACATATTTCTTTCTGCGTTTTAAAATGCGCTTTCGACCGACGCTTGCACCATGCGACCACAGCACTTCGTGGGGCGTTGGATAAAATTTTAGGACAAGGTTTCGCACGATCTCTTATTCCACGAGAGCGGAGCCACGGGTTGCTGCGATTGCGCGAACCGTTTGATTCAAGCCAGAAGAGCCGCAAACACGCTCACCAGGAGGCGGGAGTGGGATAGCAGGGAGCAAGGTGGAGGTGGAACAAATTCAATTGCCAATTCTCAAGCGACTTTCTGGTTCGTTTCCGATGCAATTTCGCAAACTTTCTTTTTTGCTTGCGCTGTTGCGCGCTAGAGTGCTCAAGAGCAGCATCGGCAAGATGAGTTGTAACAGTACTTTCTTTTTCGATCGGACTTTTTTGTTCGTTTCCAGAAGACGGCCGCTGAGGCGTTCTGGCCGTTGGCCAACGCGTCCAATTTATGGACATACCTCTCGCCGCGGTCGGTCCGGTCCCAGCCCGAGTGTTGTTGTATAATATTAAAACTAACGGGATCCTACCCGAAAAGGTGGAATAATTTCGCGGAAAGGTTCTCATGCTAGTGGATGCAACGGGTCCGTTCTCGAAAGGAAAGTACGAGGGGTCACCTTGGCCACCGGGGTGAAGTAAACAACTCCACGACATTCGGTGGAAAGAATGTCAATCGAACTTGACGGGTGCTATGTAAGGGTTTCCGAATGACATTCAATGAAAACAAAATATTGCTAGTCATTGAGTGATCTACTAGATAGATTTGGCATCCACCAGCCTACTGCGCCACAGCATAATAACATAAATTAAATTCTAAAATGAACCGGCAAGAAGAATTACATCATCGCCAAGTTCTTTCTGTTCTGAGCCCTCTGGCGATTACCCAAGCGGATGCGTCAATGCTCGTAAATCGCAAAATATTCTGGAAGTGGTGAGATCATTTGGATGGCGAAATGTAAATCCCGGTACCCGGATTGGGTAAACCGGTATGCGATATGCTAACGAATTTAATCCCATTCGACACAGTGGACGTCGAGCTATTTTGGCACCGAAGGAGGAAATAATTTTCCTTTGGAGTTATTTATAGTCACAGGCATACCCTTTTTAACAATCAACGAGGTGACATTTCAGCGAAAGAAGAGCAATCCTATTTTTAATTTGGTACTGAATTTATTTTTAAATGCTTTTTACCGTTCTAAATCTTTCGTGTTATTATGGATGCATTTCAGCACACTCAGCAAAAACCAAGGGGTCAGACAGCTTCTAATCACGAGCTTTTTCTGTGTTGCTTTTGAAGTACCACGAGTTTATCACATTTCTAAATATTTCTCACTGTCATCTGCTTCTTCATTTGGTGATTTCTCAAACCGTGCATCACAGCAAGCTGATTTCGATGAATACGTCAACCCTTCTACCTGTTGTTTTCACTGCTTTTCCCTTGGGAGCGCAAAACGATGCCCGGAATGATTTAGCAGTCTAAAGGTCAGAATTGAGCAAGGTGATTTCTGCTGGATGAAAAGCTAGCAGCCTCCATAGATCTTGATCTGGTACACTGAAAAATATACGAAATCCAAGGTAGAACTCGCGAATCTATTCGTTGTTTTCTACAACGGAACTGATTTGTACATTCTATGAAGCTACCTTCGTAATTAATACCACACGCGGAACTGTGAAAAGCACGAAGCAGTCTGGCTAGTCTGGCAAGCGATCTGCGGATGTGGCAAAATGAGTCAGCCCTCCATCACCTCTGGACCGTCAACGGACAAATCTACAAGGACGAATGCCTCCAAAAACGACTTCTGTCCTTCTTGAGATCTCACGATGGCCCGACACTGTTTTGGCCGGATTTGGCATCTTGCCACTATGCCCGGCCCGTCTTAGACTGGTACAAAGATAATAATGTAGTTTTTGTACCAAAAGACGTCAACCCTCCAAATACTCCGGAACTTCGCCCAATTGAAAAATTTTGGGCAATCATGAAGGCAAAGCTCGTTAAAACTCCAAAACTGATAGAAAATGAACTTGAACTAAAGAAACTGTAGTTAAAAGCAAGTAAGCAAGTCGGTCCTATCATTGCCCAAAACTTGATGAAATGGGTCAAGGCATTTGGTTTTGGAGAAGAGGTTCAATAAACCAATGATGTCAAAACTTAACCATTTAGTAGTACTTTATTTCCAGAAAGTTTGAAAAGAATCGGTCTCAAGGAAAATTTTTGGTGACCTATTTTTTGTGTCCAAATTTCATCGAATACAGTCTTTATATACACACTTAGAAAAAAGTACCCAGAGGAGCAGTTAAGTGTGGGAAGCACGTTGGGTATGGAGGGGGGGGGGGGGACGTTGGGTACGATTCCAGAGAAAATTACTTACACCAGAAGAGGACCTGCCCATTGTCTGGTAGACGGAAGAAATAAAATGATAAGCTCGATCATTTAATTTTATTCTTTCCCAAAATTATAATATTTGTTCAAAGCTGATAATAATACAAAATTTCTCTAGAAATAAGGTAAGTGTTTGACTTGAACATTTGTTTTATAAATATTTAAGGGGAGGTATACAGTTAGAATGACCAAAAAATTCATCTCATTTTTAAGAGAGTGAATGTCTTTCTATAGGTTCAGTCAAATAAACTTCACAGAGCCAAGTTAAGGGGTCTTTAACTAACTAACGAACTAACTAACTAACTAATTAACTAACTAACTAGCTAACTAACTAACTAACTAACTAACTTACTAACGTCTCGAAATTCGTGGAGATTACAATTTCAAGGTTGAAAAGAAAGAAGCGAGAATTAAAAATTTCGAAATACCCGAAATGCTTACGCCCATAATTTGTTTTATATATCACTGTCACTTTGGACTGGATTGAATATTTATTATTTTTCTTGGGAACTAACCTTCAAATGTATGGATAAATATCTGTAAGTTCTGTTCATTGAAGGAAGTGGACACCTGTTTATCCATGGTTTAGGTTTAAAACTTCACGAAAAATTGTGAATTTTCGCTCAGTGTGTTGAAAAAAGTGAAAAATTTCGAACGATGGGTCGGATTAGCTAATCAACTCGCAGTTTAATTCTGTACAAATGGTTTCAAAAATTTGTCATTTCGAGAATTTTCAAAAAGCGTGAAGTTCACTAAATCTGCAGTGCACTGTTCAAGATTGTCGAGAAGTTTGGAGAAACGTGTTATCTTGAAGATTTACCGAGATCTGGGGGGAAACTGACCAGAATAAGTAGGAACTGTGCAGAATAGCAAAAAGCGTAATAAAATCAGAACCTACAAGAAGAAGAAAACACACATAAGGACGGATTCACAGAGAGCTTCTTTGAAAATAAGGACACGGAACTTGCTTGTTCTACTCCAAAAGCTAACCCGGTGCATTTTGATGGACGACGTACGTACGGAGACGTACGTCAAATTGGATACCAGTACACTTCTATGGCCACAATTTTTCAACGCTAAGTGGAGGATAGATATGCCTGATGATGTTGGATACATCCGAAACGAAAAATTTGGGAAAAACGTTTTGGTGTGGCAAGCCGTTTGCTCCTGTGGCTTGACGAGTTCTTCATATTTCCACAGCGGGCACAATCAACAGTGAAAATTACAGAAAAAGAATACATCAAAAACGGCTTGAACTACATCCACCGAAAGCATTCGGATCCTCTATTACACATTGGGCAAAAATTGATCTAAACCAACAAAGAATTGAAGGAATTGAAAAAGTTAAGTGGAAATGTCTGATTCTTATAGGAAGAACTCTCACAAATTCAATGGCCCTATGTCTCAGCGGACAGTTGCGTGCGATGGCTAAATTTGGCAGTTTTTCCATTAAGAATAACTCATTTCTGCTAAACTTTTTCAATTCCTTCAATTCTTTGTATGTTCGGGTCCATTTTGGCCCACTGTGCAGTGGTTCAAAAGTAAGGATTTTTTGAAAAAAAATGCATTTTTTATAACAGACAATTTGTTGATAATCCCAACACAAAAATGGTCCCTCTAATGATGAAATAAAAAATAAATACAGAACTGTTCTAATA